>MU223073.1:2310834-2326969 GCA_018584345.1 Thuja plicata | reverse complement strand
TTTCATAGATTAATTGTAGTGCATTCATGGATTAATGGAAATTTCATCTTCTCTCATGCTTTAGAAATCCTCCATGTTAGCAATGGTCAGGTTGTTGGCTCTCATTCTGAGAGTAAATTTGACATCCACAACTAATTAGGAGGCAGAAAGTCACCTCAATTGAATTTGCAGGATAAACAATTCATGTTTGTCTTTGTGAATTGAACAATTGAGTAAAGACTATGCTGAGTTTGTGCCTGATTTAGAGGTCACATTCAAGCACACACACTCCTACAATATTCTTTATTGATGGGGAGGATAATCCTCCTATTTGGGATGAACCTTTGGATTTGTATGTTGATTACTCTCTTCCTCATGAGGCCATTATGGGTGATTCTACTTTTTGGGATGAACCCTTGGATAAATACATTGATTTATTCCCTTCTTGTGAAGATGCTTTAATATAAGAGGGTGATTTATTAATGGATGGAATATTCATACATGATGATGACTCTTTTTATAAAACACACTCTCCTTATGTAGACATTTAAGAGAAAGAAAAAAATATTATAGATTCTTTACCTCTAATTAGGATTCCTTCTAGTGATGAGGCATTAGTAGAAAATGATATGAATTCCATTAACACTCTCCCTCTTAGTGATGATCCTATAGAGAATCAAGCTCCTACCCCATCTTCTCCTAGGATGTATTCCTTTATTTTTCCTTCTTGTGAATCTATCGAACATACTAATGATGACATAGTGACTACTGAAGTTCAATCGACTCCTTTTAATATGGCTTCTTGTTATGGTCATAGTTATCATTTACTAGTTAAACAAGGATTCCATAGTCAAGGATGTGCTAAGCATAAAAAAGGAATTCAAATGCCCTTACAGAATGGGGGGCATGAGAATTCTTATGGATTGGAATTTAATCCTCAACAACATAGCAATGTTACCAACATCTCAAATAACATTTCAAAACATGATGACCCTATGAAGGAATTTGACCAAGAGGTTGTTCTTCCTAAGCTCCTTCATGTTAAGATGATTACTAAACCTAAACACAAAAAGAAATGTAGTCTATAATTGAAGATTCTTCCTTTTAGTTTCTATTATAGATTTCATGATCACTCTAATGAATATCAAGCTTTATATTATAAGATTAGGAAGCTCATTGATAGTAAAATTATTTATATATCATGTGGCAATGAGTTGTATTTCAATCCTATTTTCTCTAAATAACATTTATGTTCCTATTATGGAACTCCATATTATGTAAACAATGTTAGCCTAATCTTTGGGGGCTCGTTATCTTGCATAGTATTGTGAGCGATATAATAGGTCCCCTTTCATCCTTGTCCCTACACTTGGGGGGAAAGGATGCCATCTCCTTCTTTTCTGTCTTTTCGGGATCCACTTTCCCTTGGTTAAGCATTATTTATCTATTATGTGATATCTAATCATACATGAAAATATTGGTTTGCATTAAGGATCTATGTCCTTGATTATAATCTTTTTTGTTGTTTTTGGGTTTCCATGGTTGATAAATCTCTCACCTTGGAAACTGAATAGTGTGCTATCCCTCACAAGGGTTACTTTTTCACTTCTCACATGATATCTCTTTGCTACAATATATCTTGATATAATTTGATATATCCCTTTCTTTCACCCCTGGGGGGCAAGGTATTTTCCTTCTTCCTCTATCTAAGGATCTACTTTCCTTAGCTTAGTGGCATTTGTTTATCATATAACATTATTTCCTTTTAAAGATATATGTTTTTGACTATGGATACCCTCTTATATGAGAGGTGATTGTCCTAGGTCATCACCTCTTCTTTATTTTGCAAACTATGCTTTTGATAAACTCTTTCTCTTACTTTGGGTTAGAGTTTGACTCCTTCATTCCAAGATTCCTCTTCCTCTTCATCGTAGGGGGCTTGATGATTGAATCTTTGGTCCCTCTTTTCTTTATAAGATGACATTTTATCTTAAGCACTCCTCTATGGTGAGGGTCTTGTTGATAAGATCTCTTCCTTTTTTAGGATCCTTTTTTCCATAAGTGCCATATCCATTTCACGATTATCTATGTTCTTGGATGTAAGAGTCAAGGCTCTTCGCTAAGAATATGGTATACATTGTTGTTAAGATGGATATCTCCTTACCTTGTGAAGTAGGTATCCTCTTTTCTCTTCATTATCATGCCTAGTGGGTAGTCATGATAAGGAGGGGGGCATATATAGGGTCTCCCTTGTACTATAGTTTACATTTTGCAGCATGCTAAATCCTCAGAAGGTAACACACATAAGTTGCTAAATCCTGAAGAGACACATATTTTTACTTTTATTTTTGCTAAATCCTCAGGAGGTAACACACATAAGTTGCTAAATCCTGAAGAGACACACATTTTTAATTTTATTTTTGCTAAATCCTGGGAAGGTAACACACATAAGTTGCTAAATCCTGAAGAGATACACACCCTTTTTATTTTACAATATGCTAAATCCTTGGAAGGTAACACACATAAGTTGCTAAATCCTGAAGAGACACACATTTTTATTATTTTTTGCTAAATCCTCAGAAGGTAATGCACATAAGTTGCTAAATCCTGAAGAGATATTCACCCTTTTACATTTTTCAATATGCTAAATCCTGAATGGACACACATTTTATATTCCATAGTGATACAAGAATGTGGATCTATGGGTATTTTCAAAATCCGTCAGAAGACACATTACAATTACAAGCACAGTTTATGGGTGAACCTGTTGGGATCTCCCTCCTTGGTGATTCATAGTAAGGTGGGAATCTTACTAGGTGAGGTAATCACTATCTCTTTTCTCTCTTTTGATTTCATGCTAGTAGGGTTAGATCATGAAGCTATGTTATCTATAGTGTTGCTCTTGTCCTGCTTATGTAATCATGTATGTTTCCTATGATTGATTTCTCTTTGCTTCCATATATTTATGCATATATGTTGAGTTAGAATCTTGGGTCTAGGGGCTCATGTCCTTGAATTAGTGATGTTCTACCTCATTGCAATCCACCAGAGTCTTTCTTCTAACTTTACCGAAAGCATGTTCGATTTCCATACTTCCGCTAAAGTGGGGGCTTAATGTATCATCTTAAAATGGAAGCACTTCCACAATAAGAATGTTTAGTCCTCCCTAGGGGATTTTTTTGACCACCATCATATTTTCCCCTCATTTATGCATCATCTCCTGCTTATGTTCCTATTTAGGACCCTGATTAGGCCTCTCCGGGCACCTTCTATCCCACTGGCACATTTTCCAGGGGTTCTGACCCCCTGGGTCAAGGTCGACCTCAACCTTGACCTAGGTCAGGGTCAAACTCAACCTTGACCTAGGTTAGGGTCAACCTTGACCTTGACCTAGGTCCCCCTTCAAAATTTGGAAGCTTGTCGGCTTCTGAAGGTCATCAGAAATTCATTTTTCCCGCTTTCGGGTAAACTATTTTGGGTTTCGAAGTGACAAATATTAAATTGTATTTAATATAGGTCTTCATCTAGGGGAATGGGTCTAATTTTAATTTAATTCTCCTATGTCAGCCTCCTTAGAATATTGTGCCCTAATTTCATATAAAAGGAAGCCTTTCTCTCTCATTTTCTCTAAGTCTTCTAAGTGCAAAAAGCTCTAACCGAGATTTTGTCAAGAAGTAAATGGTTCAATCATCCACTATTCTACACATTTCCAATATTTCAAGGTGTTCAATTCTTCCTCTCAAGCATTCAAGATCTCCATTGAAGATCAAGGATTCAAGCTTTCAAGCCTTTGAAGAGATTTAGTTCAAGCATTCAAGATTTATCATTCAAACCCTAGATCTAGCCATCATGGTGGTGTGATCTTCCTTCAAGATCCTTTGTGCATCCTCAACACTCATTCATTCTCTTCAAGGTGGATTCC
Source organism: Thuja plicata (assembly GCA_018584345.1). Taxonomy (NCBI): domain Eukaryota; kingdom Viridiplantae; phylum Streptophyta; class Pinopsida; order Cupressales; family Cupressaceae; genus Thuja; species Thuja plicata. The sequence goes on along the minus strand of MU223073.1, from coordinate 2,323,068 downwards.
AAGCATACAATCATGGAGGTTTATGGTTTCTATTGAGTCTATGCTTTCATATTTACATATTTGTCTACATTTGAATTACAATTACATATCTATTCAATATCATAGCTTCATTGTTAGATTCAATTCTACTACTTGATAGCATTCTATACTTTATTGATTTCAAGGTTAATTCCTAAATCAGGTTTTGACTAAGGCAAAACCCTCCCCCCCAATAAAAAAATCTCTTTTTCTTGCAAGTATAGGTTCAGGATTGAATATTTGAACTCAGATCTAGATACCCTTTTCGGTGAACTATCAAGATCCATGAATAGATTTTCTATCGGACCTATGCAGGTCAGGGTCAAGATTATTGGGTAAGGGGTGACATTTTTGGGTCAAGGTCAAAACTTTTCTCAAGACGGTGTCAGATCAGAAAAATATTTCTGGGTTTTTTTTGTCTCTGCATTCCGGTTCTGGATCATACTTCATATTTTCTAGAAACTGAGTATAGACCTCAAAAAATAGAATTCTTTGATCTGCAATATTTCAAGGTTAGTGCATTTCTCCTATCCATTTCAATTCAAATCCTTAATAATTCTAAATCTATCACACATTTACATTCATTTCAAAACACATTTTAAGAGGGAAACCTAGGACCTCCTTCTTTATTCTTATTTCCAATAGATTGATTCATTTATGCATTGATCCTTTTTGGGTTGATCAATTTGGATCCTTCCTTTGTGCATTTGAGAATAAAAGGGAGTATCTTATGTATCCCTCCACTCTAAATATTAAATGTAAGGTGATAAGTGATTTGAGTATCAAAACACTCTTATTCTATTAACATTCATTTTTCTCCTTTTACACATTGTACATAAAAATTTCTGCATGCTAAACTGTACCAGTACAATATTTGGCATATTGATAGTGCTATATACATATATGTATGGTACCTTATATGGCATATTAATATACATTTACATCTTGTATATATATATGCTGTATATGAAAGCACCATACATGTAACCAAAATGTATATATTATCTATAATATTCTAGACTTGCTTGGAAGGAAAAAACATTTTAATTCTAGTGAAGAAACAACTTACCCAAGATGGAGGCAGAACATGCTGCCTTAGTATAGTGAACCACAAAAACAATGAGCTCTTTCCAGTATTAGCAATATGTGATAGTTAAGCCCAGTTTAATTGCTATCACATCCTAAGGATTCCATAAAATTCAAATTAACTGAGAACATGGAGAATGAAACCCTGAAAATCAATTTATTTCATGTTGTATAAGAGTGATTCAGACCTTGGTTATTCTTCAGACAAATTTAATACATAGTCACTCCATATTCCATTCATAACTATAAATGAAAAATATAAAGGTAACAAAGACTAATTCAAATAAGATCATAAGTAGTCTCCCATAGGAACAATATAGTAATATTAGTTCATTTAAGAATCATATTAGTATAAGATTTAAAAGGAAGATGGTTTTAACAAGTGTGAGATGAGGTGGTCTGACCACAATAGAATCCAACAAAAGGAGGATGCATAAACACAATCTACACATGCCTCCCTAATAAATGTCTATAAACAACCAACCTTATTAACTATAGTGAGCTTATCAACAATTCATTAGAGTCCAACAAGCTATCCTAACATAAGTAACCCATCATTAGTGTTACTAATTATTATTTTGGTCTTAAGTTGGTCAGTACTAAGTGATCCCATTTAAACATACATCACACTTGTGAATATTTATAGGATGAGGCTATAAATATTCCAAGGGTCTAAATGGAAAAGAAAACACTTAGGCCCATCCAAACTAAGGACCTTCCAACTAATTAATAACACAATGATGGTCTTAATATATTAGGACATGGAAATGAATTTTAAGCCATACCAAGTAAGACTAAGACTAGGAGAGTTGCTTAGCATAGTTCAAAACCTAAAATGGCTAGGATCATTGGGGGGCCAAATGATACTGGGTAAGGTTGAAGGAGCTTGGTTAAAATTTATAGAAGAAAGAAATGTCAAGGGAGCTAACGGTCCTTGAGGAAACATGCAGAAGGACCTAGAAGCTAGAGGCAATAAGAGCAGACAAACTAACTAGCAATTATTTAGTTTAAGGGATGTTAAAGTTAAAAATGAGAAAGAAGTTAGGATTAAGATGTAGACTAAGGATGTCAGGATAATATATGGTAATATTTTGGGAATAATGGTTATTCCATCCACCCCAAGATTGGCCAACTCATCTGCCCTCTTATTCCCTTCTCTAAAACTGTGATTGAAGGTCACTAAAGACTAACTCCAAATAATGTCAAGGGTGACACATAACAAGCCTTCCAATTTCCAATTTGGTGTATATTTATTTCTTAGTGCATTAATAATATTAGTGGATTCTCCTTCGATATCTAGATTAGCAATTTTAATTTTGGCCCCCATTCTCAGGCCCGCAACTAAGGCTTCCATTTCGACATTGTTATTAGTTGTGGCTCCTAGGGGTTGGGCTAGGGCTGCAAATTCTCTGCCATTAGAATCACAGATTAAAAAAACTATACCAGTCGGGCCGGGGTTTCCTCTAGAAGCACCATCAAAATTAAGTTTGAATCTACCCTCACTGGGAGGGGACCAAAAACATTCATCTCTAGCTTTGACCTTGTCTATGGAAGGGTTATTGTCAAAGGAAGGAAATTTGAGCCCTATCCATTGATAACGCATCTCACCATCCTAGGGAGTCATTTGTTTGTCATTGAAGGGTTGGTTTGATATTTTATTATTAACTAATTCAATAATGACCACATTAATTTTATTTAACAACTGGCCAATGGGAAGCTAATTCTCCTTAAAGATTCACCGATTCCTTTCCTTCCAAATTTCCCAAATGAGGATAGAAGGGCTGAATTTCTATATTAAGTTGTAGATACTATCCTTATGGTGATTAGGAAAAGACTTAAACATATCAAAAAGTTTGTATGGGATAGAAAAGATAAGATTTAGTTTGTTGCACAACCATTACCAACATTTTTTTGAGTAAGGAAAGTTTAAGAGGAGGTGGTCCACTGTTTCCTCTTCCTTTATAGATAAAGGGAATCTACCCATTCCTTCATATCCCATCTTGGTAAAGCAATCTACAGTCAAGATTCTATTTTGATTTGCAAACAAGGAGAAAAATCCATCTTTAGGAAGGAAGTCCTTGTCCAAGCATAGGTGTGGAGGAATATATTTTTTAGATGAGGGGTGTCGGGTCAAGATATGTTTGTAACCATCTTTAGTATTTTACATTCTGTTATTTTTTGCAGTCCAAATTAGGTGGTCATCTTTAGCAATATATTTTAATCTCCTATCCTAAAGGATGACATATAGGGATCTCTTGTGGTGATCAGAAATGTTAGCTTCTACCAAGGATTTCCATTTAAAAGGATCTATAGAGGTATTGGAGGGTGGAAGGATATAGTCCTTAACATATTCACACCACTAGAGTTTAAGGGTCTGAATTGTGTTTCCCCAATCTGTCATCCTTAAGATGGGTAGAAAACCTTCCCAGGAATTTCCCAGAACAAATTCTTGTCACCATTATTTACTTTCCATGATAATTTTTAAGAAATGATGTCTCTACAATTAGTCATAAAGTTCCAAATCCTTGAGCCCTTAGGGAGATTTCTGATTCTAAAGAAAGCTACCAATTCTCTTCTATTTATGTATTTGAAACAAAGGGTTTTTTTCCATTTCAAATTTGGTTTACTAACAACGTTCCACACCAATTTGGACCCCAAATCCCTGCTCTGATCTTTGATATTTTTAAAAACCAAGCTACCTAACTCTATTGGCACATAGAGTGAGTTCCAAGTAGACATAGGGATTTTCTTCTAGTCAGAAGCTCCTTGCCAATTTTTCTCTAAGAAACTTATTAGTTTCATCCTTTTTTTCCTGTAGGAAGGGGACAAGATGACATCTGGTAAATAGGGATGATGGTTAGAACTGATTTTAACATTGTCATCTTACCTATGGATGAGATCCACTTTCCTTTCCATGAATCTATTTTATTCTTAATCTTAGAGATGATAGATTCCCAGGAACTTGAGGATTTGATTCCTTTTTCAAGGAAGAGCCCAAGGTATTTTTAGGGAAGTGTGCCTTTCCTAAAGTTAAGAAGGTTACATATATCAAGCTCAAGGTTAGGGTCTATATTTAGGAAGAAAATTTCTGATTTATCTTGGTTAATTTCTTGTCCCGATGCCTTCGAATAGGCAAGTAGGATCTTGCTGAGTTTGGTGGCTTCATTAATCGAGATGATTTTGAATAACATTGTATCATACACAAATTTTGGCGGGTGATAGGATCCAAATATGTGGTAAATTTAATGCCACTAATTTGGTTATCTTCTCTAGCTTTGGTTAAGGTTCTACCTAGGGCTTCAACCAAAATGATGAAGAGGAAGGCTGAAATAGGGTCACCTTGTCTAATTGCCCTTGAGGATTGAAAGAAACCCTTCAAATATCCATTAAGAATTATTGAGAACTTAGGGGTTGATATGCATTAAAAAACCAAGTTAATTCATGATTTATCAAAGCCAAATTTCTCCAGGACTTTGCATAGAAATCTCTAGTCAACCTTGTCATATGCCTTAAAAATGTCTAGTTTAATGAAAATGTTGGGGTTCTTGTTGAGAAGGACAGAGTGGATTGCTTGTTGGGAAATAATTACTCCATCATAGATCGAGCGATCTTGAACAAACATTGTCTATTCCTTGCTAATAATGATGGGTAATTATTTTTGAATTCTAATTGCTAGCATTTTAGAGAGTAGTTTATATATAGTATTGCATAACACAATCGATCTGCAGTCATTGAAGTTCTCAATACAATCTTTTTTTGGGATTAGGGCTAGGAAGGTATGGTTGATTTCCTTTAGAAGGTTACTAGAGTTCCTAACCCCTTCTAGTCGATCGACCACTTCCTGACCAATAAAGTGCCATCATTTTTGGAAGAACATTATGGGGAAGCCATCTAGGCCTGAGGATTTGCTTGGCTACATTTGTTTTAAAAAATTCTCAATATCTTCTTCTGTAATTTTTTCTTTTAGTAATATATTTTGGTGCTGATTGATTAGTGTAGGGATATTATTGAGGAGGAGTTCTTGATTCCTTAAATCCAAATTTTCATGATTATTAAGGATATGTTGAAAGTGGTTAATAGCTTCATCTGCAATAGCCTTGGGTTCCTCAGTGGTGTCACCATTTTTTTTTGTGATTTTTATTATTGTGTTAATATTTCTGTGAATCTTGGTGCTGTTATGAAAAGATTTAGTGTTCTTGTCACTAGCACCAAGCTAAGTTTCTCTTGATTTTTGTCTCAAAAACAATTCATCTTTAGCAATAATATCCTCTATTTTAATTTTGAGGAGCTTTTCCTTTTGGTAGGAATCCCCATTCATACAATGATCAATGATATGTGTGTTGAGCATGTCAAGTTCTGTCTCAATTCTGATTTTTTCCTCATAGATACTACCAAACCATTCCTTGTTCAATGTGACTAGTTTACTTTTAAGTTTTTTAAGTTTGTTAACTAAGCAGAAAAGTTTGGATCCTTTGAAGTTGAGACTTTTCCACCACTGCTGGATAAGGGGAAGAAGCCTTTCATCCTTCAACCACATATGCTCAAATTTGAAAGGGGTGTGATGGGGTTTGGAGTCATCTATTATGTTGAGGAGAATGAGGTAGTGGTCAGAGTCTGAGAAGGGTAATATCTTGGTTTTGAGGGAAAAGGGGAAGTCCACCCAGTTGCCTCTAAAGAAGAAATAGTCTAGTTTTTCTGCTATTAAATCATTTCCATTTCTTTTGTTGGTACAGGTATATATACAATCATCTATTTTCAGTTCCATCAAATGATTGGACTAAAACCATGTGTTGAAATCATTCATAGAACTGAGGCTGGGCTGTCTGCCCCCAATTTTTTTAGTAGGGTCCAAGATAGTGTTGAAATCTCCTCCTATGAAAATAGTTTGGTCTGGCTTATTTCCAAGGGTATAATTGAGTTCCTTCCATAGTATTCTCCTTGATAGATAGTTCGTAGGTCCATAAATATTTAGGATAAGGAAGGTGAGATTAGATTTGATGCTTTTGATTGAGCCAACCATCCACCATCTATTATGGGAGATTGGGGTGTATATGAGTTTTCTTGGGTCAGCTAGGATTTATAGTCCACTAGAGGCTCCATCTTCTGGGATTTCATAAATATCCCAAAAGCCAAACTTCTTCTTTAAATTGTCTAGATCTCTTAATTCAAGTTTAGTTTCCTGTAATAAGATAAGTTCTGGTTTAAATTTGTTAATGAAATTTTTGAGAAAACACTATTTTTTAGGGGCATTAAAGTGCCTAACATTCCATGATAGGCTCTTCATTGACCCTTGGGAGGGAACTTCCCCCTCCCTTCATGAAATAGATTTGTTATCTTGGTTTGATTCCCCATGTTCCCATCTTTAATCCTCAGTACAACTAGTGATTTTATTCCTCTCTTCTTAGTAGTTTTAGCGCAATCGGGGCTGGACCCCTTATCATCAATAATGGAAATACCCAATATAGGGTCATTATGTCTTGCATCAAGCTCAACCAATTCATTTTCTAGGGTGTTGTGATAATTTTCCATAGCATCCAGTTATCTGATTTTATTAATAAGTGTTTCTCTTTCAGCATTAATCTTATCCATATCTATAAAATCTTCAAGAATGCCATCAAAGGTTTCATTTAGGATTTCCTCGGACATATGATCATACTGGTTTAAAGCCCATGTACATGAAGGTTTAGCAGGTTTGGACATACCACTCTACATATCAAAGGGAATTTGGCTAAGGGCTGGTACAAAGGAAGGAATAAGATCCAGTAGGGAATGGGAGATGATATCAAATGGGTCCGCAATTGGTGCTGCACGGTTTGGTACAATAGGTTCCACGGTTTATAAATCATTGAGTGGGCCCCATGCTGGGGTTAGCAGATCTGTAGGAGGGAGTGGTTGCATAAGGGTAGAAAGGAAAGGAGAAAGCATCTTGGTAGTGGGCAGGAGTTGTGCTAAAGACCTAGATTGTGGAGAAGGGATCTCGCCTTCTTCCAAACAGTCTTTCTACTCATTATTATGGTTGATGGTTGATGATTTATTAATGTAAGGTATGCAGTTGGAAGAAGGAGGGGGAAGTTGGGGTTTGTGGACATGGTTGAAAAGGAAGGAGATGGACTGTTTATTTCCAAGGGAGATGAGGAGTTGGAAGGGGAGGAAAGTCTACCAGGTGTGATAGCGGAATCCTTGGAATAGTCAGGGTTCATGAAATCTTTTAGAATCCAAAGAAGGTTGGATGTATGGGGAATACTGGTGAATTTATCATTGGAATTTGAAGTAAAAATAGAAAAATTTCCCACATTGCCCTTATATATTTTTGGTTGTAGAGTATATATGGAATAGTTTGCAATAATTTTAATGGGCTTTAGTTTTTTTGGGATATTTTCCACAAAAAATTTAACGGTGGAATCTTCCATTTAGCTATATTCAAAACCAATCATAGTACCAATTTGCATACTTATTTTCCTCAAGATACTATTATGCATTAGTTCCATAGGGTAATTTTTAAAGCATACCCATTTTCGTGGGTTCATGTCATCGTGTAAGATATCAATGAAATTAGGTTTCCATTTCATGAATTTCACATTGCAACCTCTAAAGAAGATATTCTTAGATTCTAATAATACATCAATTAATTCTATAGTAGCATAGTCCAAATATATAACATTTTTATTAATAATGGTTATACTTACCAGGGATCTTAAAGTTGCCTTAAACTAGTATGCGAGAGAGGAGATATGATCAAGATCCCCTTCCCAAATTGCATAGATTCCATTAGATGCACAATGATCCCATATTTCGTTAGAGATGTTGTTGCTATTTATAATGGTAGATCCATTGTTGCAACTTAGGGGGTTTTCCCGTTGGATTTTTGACTCCATTGGTGGGTTGAATTTGTTTTTGTCTGGAGACCAAGGGAATAAGATTTAACCCTATTGCGACCTTTGATGTGATATTATTATCCTTTTTAAGAGGAAATATTTGCATTCTGGGAAGAGGTTTGTTTGTAAATCTCATCTAGCCCGTATTCTCTGCTTGCACTGGAGATTGCTTCCGACCTTAATTGGATTTTCCATTAGGGTTTGAAATTAGAGATTACATAGCATATTTAGTGAGATTGAAGTAATGTCTGTGATTTGTGCCTTTTTTAATATTGAAATCCAGTGGAAGTTTTGCCTTATTGATCATGTTATTGATTATAGCCTCTTTTTGATCATGTTGAGCAATCTAACCTCTCTGAAAGTCCGGATATGATTCCTTACTATTAATGAGACCGTCTTCTTCCAAAACCCCAAAAGGGTTACAGATTTTCACATCATATTTTATCCTAGAAACATATACAAATTTATTCTGCATGGACACAATATTGTCTGTCCTGCAAGGGTATCGGTTACACAAAGCATTGCCTGCCCTGCTAGGGCATCCATTATTCTACTCGTGTTTTCTCTTGCAAGCCATTGCCTTGTGAAATTATTATTAAATTAATGTTTTTCCTTCTAAGAATGAATTCCTTATTATATATATGATTACACACACACACACACATGTGTGTGTGTGTGTAATTGATAAATTATATTAATTATGCTAATAAATATTACCGACTATTAGAATAGTGATTATGAGTATTGATTGAATAAACCGTCGAATGATAAAGATCGACTAAAAATTCAATTAGCATATTTAATGGGGGGCCAACAACTATGAAGTGGATTCATGTCTCTTCATGGACATGACTCCACATTAGTATATATAATGTGCAATCAGGGTCAATGAAGACACACCAAAATTTATGAGTGTAAAGCATCTCCGACAATTGTGAATATTATATATGCAGTTAGGATTTCCTATCTAAATTAATATAGAACTCAGACCATAAAATTTAAAACTATACTATATAAAAATCTGATCCAAATTTAACATGGTATTAGAAAAGGTTTAGGAAAAATATCAGATCAGTTTTTTTAAATAAAGAAATCTAACTACCATATTTTTGGAAAATATTATATTTTACAAAATGGTGAATGGAGTTAGACTTGAAGACAGACTTGAAGGAGATTCAAAATTTTTATCTTGGAAATTTTGAATGATTCTTACATTAAAAGAACATGGTTTAAACACTATGGTGGAAAATGCAGACCCTGAACCTAGTGGGAAAGATGAAAAGATTCAATGGGAAAAGAACAATACCAAAGAAATGAAATTAGTGGTAGATGGAGTGAAAGATCATAGAGTACCTATTATCATCAAATTAGACTCAGCATATGCTATGTTCAAATCCCTAGAATACATGTTCAAGGTCAACAACACTAGTAGGGTTCTTGCTCTTAAAAATCAACTTCACCACATGAAGATGAATCATGGAGATACAATAACCTCATACTTTATGAGGATAACAGATTTGAGAAATCAACTCTCCATAATTGGTCATACATTTGATATTAAGGAAATAACATGGATAGCCCTAAATGGACTACATGTCTCATGGGAATCATTTCTTCAAGGAGTAAGTTCTCGCTCCAAACTTCCTAAATTTGATCATTTGAAAATAGATTGCATTATAGAAGAGTCTAGATTAATGACTAGAGGGATAAACATGAATTCCACAAAAGAAGACATTCATATTCTAACAACTCAATCTCACAAAAGAGGGGAGAAGACTAACTTAAAAAGGAAATTGGAAAAGGAAACAAGTGGGAAACAATCATTCAAGAAAAGGAGGGACCTATCTAAAGTGCAATTCTATAGATGTGATAAATATGGTCATCTTGTAGTGAAGTTTCTTGATAGACGTAAACCCCAAGCTTCATTCGTTGAAGTTAGTAAAAATGGTATGGATATGGATTCAGAGAAACTTGTATTTTACTCCGCCCTATCTAGTAAAGTTTCAAACAAATTAAACACCTAGGTGCCAAACAATGGGGCTTCTCTACACATAATAAGCTTCAGAGAACATCTAGATTCCATAGATGAAAATTTTGATGAAGAAGTAACTATTGGAGATGATACAAATTATCCAATAAAGGGATTTGGGACCTGAACCATCAACCTCAAAAAATGCATCTCACCCCAACTCACAGGTGTACTATTTGTATCCAGGATCAAAAGAAATCCAGTTTCTATTTTATAAATCAAAGGCAAAGGGTACAAAATTACTTTCATGGAAGGGAAAGTACTAGCTTGGCCCAAGAAATAAAACATAAAGAATTATCATATTATTGGAACAAGGCATGGATGTCTTTACAATCTATTTACTTCACCCTCTCGAGCCTTAATCCATGAGTCAAGTAATGCAAGTGAAATTTGGCACAAGAGACTAGGACATTTTCACTTTCGTGGCTTACCCTCTTTAGAGATTATTGTAATAGGACTACCTAAGATCAAACCTAAACATGAAGGGGATTGCAAAGATTGTGCATTAGGTAAGAACACCAAAAGGACCTTCCACAATAGTGAAAGTAAATCTAAATTGCACTAGAGCTTGTTCATTATTATTTATGTGGAGCTATGTCTATTCCCTCCATAGGAGGATTCTTGTATTATATTATCTTTATAGATGACTACTCTAGGAAGACATGGATATTAATTCTAAAATGTAAAGAGTATGAAGAAATTCTTATGAGGTTTAAAGAATTTAAATCTCTAGTAGAAAATATATCAGGGAAGAGAATTAAAACACTAAGAACAGAAAATGGGAGGGAATACACTTCAAAAATCTTTCAATTTTTTAGTTAAAATGATGGGATTAAGAGGGATTTCACTATTCCCTACAACCCTCAACAAAATGGAGTTGCAAAACAAAATAACAAATCTATTGATGAGGCTGCAAAATCCATGATGCATGATCAAAACCTAGAAACTTATCTTTGGGCTGAAGCTTCTAGTACTTACATATACATATAGAATAGATGCCCACACCCCCATCTAGAAAAAAACCCCTAAAGAAGCATTCAATAGAATTAAACCTAATATAAGTCACTTAAGAATATTTGGCTGTCTAGTTTACATTCACATTCCTAATGAGAAAAGATATAAATTAGAAACTTTTGGGAAGAAGGAAATTCTTGTTGGGTATAGTGAAACTTCTAAAGTATACAAAGTTTACATTCTAGGGAAAAGACACATTGAAATAAGAAGAGATGTGATATTTGAAGAATATATTGCTTTCAAAAGATCCAAGGATGAAAATGAAATAAATGATGAAGATCCTAAAAATGACCGCTCTTGAATTTCAGAGGGAGACTCAAGAAATCATAGAAGATAATAATTTCATTGAACTCATGGATACCATTAATGCATCTAGAGTAAATATGCAAATACCTCTATGGGATAGGAAGATGATTGAAGAAGGAAAATATGGAGCCCCTCCAGGAACTTTCAGAGAAAAAAAAGACCAAATAGATTTTCTATTTATGTTGCACTCATGAGTGAACTTATAAATTTAGATCCCTCAAATGTAGAGGACTCTCTTCAACATAAAAATTGGAAGGATGAAATGGAAGAAGAGTATAAATCCATTCTCAAGAATGATGTTTGGGATATTTTACCCATACCCAAAGACAAATTAGCGGTATCCTCCAAGTTGTTGTTTAAAATCAAACATGCAGCAGTTGGAAGCATTGAAAAACACAAGGATAGGTTTGTTGCAAGAGGATTCTATTAGAAAGAAGGTATTGAATATGAAGAAACATTTTCTCTAGGCTAGTTATACCTCAGTTAGAGATGTAATTGCTATTTCTGCATCTAAGGGATGGAAAATTCATCAAATGGATGTAAAGACTGCCTTCCTAAATGGAGTGATTGAAGAATAAGTATATGCAAAACAAAAGAACAAATCTATTGATGAGGTTGCAAAATCCATGATGCATGATCAAAACCTAGAAACTTATCTTTGGGCTGAAGCTTCTAGTACTTACATATACATCTAGAATAGATGCCCACACCCCCATCTAGAAAAAAACCCCTAAAGAAGCATTCACTAGAATTAAACCTAATATAAGTCACTTAAGAGCATTTGGCTGTCTAGTTTACATTCACATTCCTAATGAGAAAAGATATAAATTAGAAACTTTTGGGAAGAAGGAAATTCTTGTTGGGTATAGTGAAACTTCTAAAGTATACAAAGTTTACATTCTAGGG
>MU223073.1:2294794-2308458 GCA_018584345.1 Thuja plicata | reverse complement strand
CAACATAAACAAGAAACTCAAATAAACATACATAGAGTGAACCAAAACTTCATACAAGACTCCATTAATGGAGCTCAAGCCATAAACATGCTAAGGAAGACATAAAGACATCTTTACTCTAAGGAAAATAACCTTAAATCCAAGCTATGGAAATTACCAAGTTGATTGAGAAGAGCTTTTCCTTCCAATCCTTCTCCTTCTCTCCAAAAATTACTCCTACAAATGAATCTGTCTCTAAAAGTAGAGAGTGGGTGTGTACCCAAAACTCCCTCTAAGGCCTTCCTTATAAAGGCATTCTTCCTAAAATATCAGGAGTCATAAATGGAGGGAAGACTCTAATCCATCTACTCTCCCCACTTGCCTTCTTCATAAATGGACTTTAAATGTTTACAGGGAAAGAAGGGATGGCTTAACCAAAGTCTTCCAACTCTCTAAATTCTCCACTTCCCAAAATGGTGACTTTAGGGGAGTCATAAATGAGTTTCAAGACTCTTAATGGGCTGAAAATGACCCCTAACCCCTAAGGTACCAAGTGGGGTAGTAAGTTTTGACCCTAGATACTCCCTAGGAGTCCAAATGACCCTTCTAAACTCTACCTAAGGTTAACTCTCGAAAATCCAACCTACAAGACTCAATCTAATCTCCCTTGACTCAATCAAATCTCAATATTATCTTCCGAACCCTTAGGGCAAGCATAGGGACTATACTAGGTAACTCTTGGGTAAGGTTAAGCCTATGCTAGTGACATTCACTAGCCATGCTCAACACATAGAGTGCGCATGTGTCAAGTGACACAACAATTTCACATGAGCATGACTTATTACACATTTACTTAATTAAATACATTATAATCATACACCACATTTTTACGAATAAAAGGACAATACAACGAGGTCCATGTCTCTTTATATAGACAGGGCCTTAGCATCACGGTTTTCACATAGGTCCATTCCTGAATCCCTGATTAGTACCATGGTCAAATTTCCTGCACATGGGTACACTGATTCAGATTGGGATAGAAATATTGTGGATCGGAAAAGCACCTCAAGATGTTGCTTCAATTTAGGATAATCTATGATATCTTGGTTCAACATAAAACAATCTTCAGTTTCTCAGAGCTTCACATAAGCAGAGTATATTTCAAAATCTATTGGAGCACAAGAAGAAGTATGGTTGAGGAATATTCTAGTTGGATTTTTCAGGAAGCCACTGGAATCTACCATCATACACTATGACAACCAGAGTTGCATAAAAATATCCTTGAACCAAATATTTCATAACAAATCTAAAGACATTGAGATATATTGTCACTACATTAGAGACACGATGGAGAACAATGTAGTTGAGTTGAAGTATGTTATTACATATGACAAGAAAATATACATCCCTACCAAGGCTCTTACAAAAATGAAGGTAGAATACTTCAAAGGTAAGCTTGGTATGGTTGTAATTACTGAGAATGGGTCTCAGCATCTTTAAATCATTTTCATAATGAAATATTTCTATAATTTTAATCATGGGTATTGTTTCACAACTTTATGGGCCCTGTGTATATCATTAAGAAGTGATGACTTCTAAATGATTATCAATTGTACTTATGGAAGTTATTGCAAGGTGAATATATTAAAATAACTTGACCTTCTATCATGATGGATATCATATAGTTGATATCTAAGAAGATCATGATAGATCATATCTTCTAAATCAATATCAACTGAGAGATAGATATCATCACTAATATCTACTATTTATATTGTATAGATATATCATGGGGGATTAACATCCATGTAAAAACCATGAATATGATGCCCCTATGGTAGGTATTACATGGGTGATACTTGTGTACATACCTTATAGACAGTGAGGGTACTTGGTGAATATCATGATACTTGATATTCATAGGCCATTAGTCTAAGTACTTGGTAAATATCATGAGACTTGATATTTGTAGGCTATTACTCCTGATATCATGAGATGATATCATTATGGTGGATATCTCTAAAACTGATATCCATAAACATGCCATAAAATATGATCTTACATTTAGGTAATATCTCTTCCAAACCATGTGTGGACACGCTTCATCATTCTGTGATTATCCTCCCTAGTTAAGAGGGGGTGTTGATGATTTGTAGTATCAGCTAGAATAATCACATTATAAGCACAAGTACTTTCCACATGTCAATATTATTATTAATATAATTAATAATATAATAATTATTATGTATATACATATGTATGCATATGTTTAATAAATAATGGCTTCCTTATTATATATATGATTACATATATATATGTGTGTGTATATTATATATATAATCAGAGTTGTGAGATATAACTCAGACCATAAAATTTAAAATTCTACCATATACAAATCTGATCCAAATTTAACATATACAAAGAGAAAAAGGTAGCCAATCAAGAGGACAAGAAATACAAACACATTGTGAAATCGATCCAACAAGAAACTCAAGAGCGTGAAAAATATGAAAAAGATCCTCTTCAACATCAAAATTTTGCATTTTATGGGAAAATATCAATTGACCCACACCTTTCTTAACTTTGAGGAGTATGACTAGTTTTCACATCGTAAACCTACCCATTCAATCTTCTTCATCACAAATATTGCATCCTCCTCATTGCATTTTACAGTCATCCTTAGTCATCCAATTCATCGTCTTAAAGTAACACTATCTAATCAACTGAGCCTCATCCAACATCCAAGTTAGTATCCCCAAAAAAGCAAAACATCCCCCACTTAGTTTCACATCCCTTTGAGTTTCTTAGAACACACATCATAAGTCAAAACCTATTCCTTGGCCTTCACCCTTTGACTAAGCATTCTCTAGGGTATCCTAGTTTGTCCTTGTAACTTTCTCACCTTGATCCAAAGGTTGGTTTTCATTGATGAAGAATCTTGTCTTCTGAAAGACCACAAGTCTGTCTTAGGTTGACAAATCATATCCATTTAAGCTTACATTAGGGAACCCAACTCACCATCTTTTGACAATAAGTTATTATTTAGGTCCTTAAGACACCCTTATCATTTTGCATCACAACCATCATCCTTAAGCATCAAGCCTAAGCCTCGCATCATCATCATCCTTAGACATCTAGAAACCTTTTACATCATCATTAGGAAACCCTCTAATGTATTTAATCTCCTTAGAGCATACATTTCATGCCACCTGAAAAATGATCCAAGAAGAGGAAGGATATGGATTCTAATTTTTCCCGTAGTTCACTTGACCCAACACATAATCTCAACCAGGCCATGGTCTCCTTTGACCCTTGAAAAAAGTACAAATCAAACATGTATGGGTTGATCCAAATGAGGTTCCTACCGCCAGGTCCATGGAAGCTTTCATGAATCATCCTGGACATGCACATATGGTAAGTGCCATCATAGGCCAAAACTGAACTATCATCCTTGCTAACTTTGAATGTGAGGGTACTCTCATTCCACCTGGACTTCTTCCACCCAATCTAGCACATCCCATACACATCCCAAGAAACATGTTTTATCCTTTGGAGGAATAAATTATTGATTAATGCCTAAAGACATCCAAAATTGCCTCATCTACACCCAACTTACTCTAACCAACCATCACCCAACCCATAGTTCACACTACAATGCAATTAACCCCCTTCTCCATTATGGGGGATTCATCCTCTAATCCTCTATTGCCTCCAGTATCCCAAACAACTCAAGATTCTTCTACCCAAGCCGCACAACCTACCATTATCCAATCAACTTCTACCCATCCTATTGCTACCCAACCAATTATATCATAACCACCAGCTACACAAACCACGACTACCTCAATGCCGACATCATTACCTCCCCTCATTCCTCCACCATAGAAGAAACAACCATAATTGACCATGGGAATGCCACCCACAAGAGATTTTAATGACCCTTTATTCCCCCAAGGTCCTACATTCCATGCCCAACCAATGACACCATCATGAAGTACTCTTGCACCCCAATCACAACCCAACATCCAAACATAAACCAATACAGATTCCTTCCAACAAACCTTCCAAACCCCTCAAGACACACAAGTGATGAACTATAACTGATTGAATGTTTGAAGATGATAAGTTGATGATCATCGAGATGTAAAAGTGAATGCAAGACATTAAATCAGTTAATGTATTGTATTATCATTGATGTCAACTTGATATGTTTTCATTGGTCATACACATATTATCATAGACTTCAAGAACTAAAAGAGAGAAAGTTTATGTTGTCGGTAATATATACACCAAGTGATAGTTCACAGTGTATACTAAGTAAAGTAGTTTATAGTGAATGCCAAGTAGAGCAGTTCATAGTGTAAACCAAGCAAGTGATTACCGAGAAAAACTGAAGTTGATGCCCGAGCATAACTGAAGTCATTGACTAAGCACAACTGAAGTCTTTGACCGAAACTAACTGGAGCTAGAAAATGACAAAACTACTTAGCTGGTAGAGATATATTTAGAGTTAACTGATTGATTGTTTTATTTTCATCAATCAGATAAGTTAAAGATAAGAAGGAGATTTAAAGCTAGTGTTATTCATAGTTAACAAGGAGAGATTTGTGGAATAAAACTAAAGTAGAGATTTACAGAATAAAGAAAAGCATGGCGAGATTTGTGGATCAAGAAGTGATTTACGATGAAAACAAGAAGATTTAATGGTAAAATCATGTCTATATAAAGAGAAAATGAATTCATTACTAAAAGAGGAATGTTGAATATAATTTTGATGAAGATAGAAGTCTTCATGTAGATCTGATCATAAAGGCTGAAGAACAGAGCCAAAGAATTCTGCAGACACCGAGAAATAAAGGACAAAGAATTCACTGAGAAGAACAAAGAGGGGAGAAAAGGAATTGAAGATAATATTGATTAGAGAGGTATTATTTGACTAAAAATAGATCTGAAAATCTACAAGTTTAAGTTGTATTGTGAACATATCATTTATTGTTTCAGTTTAACCATTGATTCAGAAAATTTCTTAACCGAGTGGGATTTAACCATCCTTAATGTATTGAGATACTCAAGAGTATCAAAGGTTTTCTTGTTGATAGCATAGTGAATGAATTCTAGGTCAAAAGATAAACTATTATTTTTAAATCCTCTAACAAGGTCACACTTAACAGTGTGTTTGTAACCTTTAATAGGGTTGGCTCTTCACTGAGCTCACCTCAGAAGAGTGAAAATTTTGGGTTACCGGTCCCAAGTGATTTTTTTCCCTTAATAGGGTTTCCACGTTAAAATACATGTGTCAAATGTATATTTCTTTCATTGCATTGATATTTTACTTTACACATTAGTAAAACTGGATTGGTCGGTAAACACAAAGTTTAATTGCTGCTACTCGGTAAAGGCTAGAAAAAGATAAACAATATATCTTACCAAGTAGTATATATTTGTTAGAATTACATAAGACATACATCTTGATGGACTGATAAATAAATGAGGATATTATATTTGTGATATAAGTTTTAGTTAGATTATGGGAATTATTTTTAAGGCCACTAATTCACCCCCCTGTTAGAATAACTGAGAGGGGGGGCGGGGGGGGGGGGGGGGGGGGGGGGGGTGAATCAGTGGCCTCAAAAATATTCCAATAAATCAACCCAAAAACTTAGTACCACAATATTAAGCCTCTAGTTATCTTCAGTCCTACAAGATGAATGCCTTCAAACAATCTTAATAAATAACTACTGCTCGAAGTTCACTACTAAACCTTATTCTTAGTGTTTACTGATTAGCATTCTTTCATTTACCAAAAAATAGTAAATTGCTTAGTGTATATCGATAAATCCAGATTAGTTATGTGTAATGCAAAACACTAAAGTAATGACTCATAAACACATTTACACATGGATTTTTAATGTGGAAACCCTGTTAAGGGAAAAACCACTTGGGATGGTAACCCAAAAATTTCACTCTTCGAAAGTGATCTTGGTGAAGATCCAACCATGTTAAAGGTTACAAACACACTGTTAGGTGTGACCTTGTTAGAGGATTTAAATAGAATAGTTTGTCATTTGATATATGGCATCTCTATGCTATCTTCTATGACCAAACCTTGGTTTGTCAAATGGTATCTGACATCTCATGCTATCTTCATGATCAAAATTTTTGATACTCCTTGGAATGTATCTCAATATAGAAAGGAATTTTAATTCCTGCTCAGTTAAGAGACTTTCTGAATCAATGGTTAAAATGAAACAATAAATGATCTGTTCATACATATAACTTAGACTTGTAGATTTTTAGATCTATTGTAATCTCATTATACCTTTCTGATCAATGTATCTTTTCAATACCTTTGCTCCACTTCTTTCTTCTCGATGATGATGTGCTTCTCTATTGCTCGGTGTCAACAGAAATCTTTAGCTCTTTCTTCAACTTGATTAATTAGGACCGTATGAAGTTTTTCTTCATCAGTTTCTATTTAGCATCCTCTTTTTCTATTCACTCCCCTAATTCATAATGAATTAGATTGTCTCTTTATAGACATGATATCACCATTTCTCACTTCTTTATTTTATTTTTCTTGGCGTGATCCACAATCTTAGCCAATCTTTCTTTAAAGATTTACTTCAGTTTTATCCCATAGATTTCTCCTTGACAACTGGATAAAATAACTTTAAATCTTTTACTTATCTCTGGCTTTAACTTGTTGATGAAAATAATGTTAACAACCAGTTAAGTCTATCTTTAGCTCTTACCAGCTAAGTATTTTGTCATTTTTGAACTTCAGTTATTTTTAGTGTTTTAACTCTTTGATAGCTTTGGTCAACACTTCAATTCTCCTCGGGCATCTCCGTCGGTATTGTCTGTCTGTTGGGCATCACTATGAAGTTCTTCTCATTGGTTATGCTTGTGATTTTGCTCGTCGGTAATGTTTGTCGGGTTTCTTGCTCAGGCATCACTGTGACTTTTCTCTCGAGTTTCTCTGTCTATCGGGTTCCACTAACCATCAATGTTTGTAGTCACTTAGTGAATACTGGTATTTTATGCATTACTAAAAGCATACTATTTATCTCTCTGATTCTCTGAAGTCTTTGACACTTTGAATATAACCATTCAAATTATATCAAGTTGACATCAATGACAATACAATCCATTAACTAATTTAATGTCTTGCATTTCGAAGATCAACTTAACATCTTAAAACATTCAATCAGTTATATGTCATCACCCCTCGCTCAGTTATTCTAACAATTGGTATCAGAGCTTTGGTGCTTGGAAGAGAGTTTAAAGACTTAAGATAAAGATCACAAGATGAGTAAAAGGGATATTCCTAAGTTGAGCAAGGACAACTTTGCATCATGAAAAAGTAGGATAAGACTTCATCTATTAGGTATTGAAAATGATGTCACATAATACTTGGATATTGAATATGTTGCACCTACTAGACCTCTAACTGTTGATCAATTAAGAGAGAAACATGAACACAATTCTATTATGATAGAACTTTCTTCTTAACTATTTGATGCTGAATTTGAAGATGTCAAATCATGCACCACTATAAAGGAAATGTGGGACAAACTCAAGCTAGTATATGGAAGAGACACCAATGTGCTGATAGTTTGATGACCTGAGAATGAAAGGAGAGAAAATCACTCAGTATAGTAGTAAAATCAAAGAAGTTGTTAATGTTATCCGAGGAGTATGAGGAGTACTTGAGGAAGAAATAGTTGTAAGTAAAATTCTAAGAACCTTACTACTTGTTTGTTCTATTAGAGTATATGTAATTCAATAAATGAGAGAAGTAGAAAATAACAATGTTACTCTTGATAGTTTGATTGGTAGACTTATTTCATTTGAGATGAACAACTATGACAATATTGTCTTACCAACTATTGATTTTGCATTCAAATCTTCTCTGAAAATAAGCAAATGTAGTAACAAACACACTATGATAAATGATAGTGAAAGTGATAGTGATGAACAAGAACTTGATGAAATTAAAACACTAATGGATAGAATATTTCAAAGAGGTAAAGGAAGATACAAAGGTAAATTACCATTGGTCTATTTTAATTGCAAAGAAATTGGGAATTTTTCTACTAGATGCCCTAAAAAGAGAAATGATGAAAGAAACAATGACAAATCTTATGAAAATAAATTTGACAGAAGTGATGAGTGAGACTACAGAAGCAACCGACACTCTGACAGAAGAGATAACCGAGACTATAAGGACAAATGAAAGAAGACTTGTTACCTAGTTGAGAACAAAGCTGAAAATAATAACACCGAGTCTGATGAAGATGTTGAGGTAGTATTTGTTGTTATGAAGGATGATTCAGACAAAGAAAAAAGGTATGTTGAAATTGCACTCATATCTAAAGTTAGCAAAAATGATGTCAGGATTAGTGATAGTGGCTATACTCATCACATGATTGGAGATAAATAAAAGTTTGAAACTTTTGAATATTATAATGGTGGATCAGTTAGGATGGGTAATGACTCACCTTTCCCAATTGAAGGTAAAGGAACCATCATGTTGAATAATCTGATCATATGTGAAAATGCATATTGGGTGAAAGGACTTAAGTATAATCTATTGAGTGTTTCACAATTGAATAACATAGGACACCGAGCTGGATTTGAGAACAAAAAGGAAAAGATCTATAATGGAATAGGAACGTTGATCAGTACTGGTGAACAAACAAAAGGTAATATTTTCTATCTTGATAATATTGAGACCACTTGTTTATTGGCTAGAAATGAAGAAATTTGGTTGTGGCATAAAAGGTTATGTCATGTGAATTTTGACAACATGGTTAAGATAAGTAAGAAAAGAAAAGTAAGAGGCTTACCAAGTATGTCAGAGCCCGACCATGTCATGTGAAAGAATTGTCAACAAGGAAAAATAAAAAAGTCTAGTTTCAAGAGAAAAACCTACACATCTAATGCTATTCTAGAGTTAGTCCATACTGACTTATGTGGACCAATGAGAAAAAAGAGTTGTTATGGTGATAGATACTTTATTCTATTTTTATGACTATTCTAGAATGATGACTATTATGTTCTTAATAGATAAATTTGTAGCATTTAAGATGGCCAAATGGTATAAAGATAAAGTTGAAAAACAAAGTGGAAAAGAGATGAAATGTTTAAGGTCAGATAGAGGAGAAGAATTTATTTCTGATGAATTCACTAACTTTTGTAATGAAAATTAAATTACAAGACATGTTTCTTCACCAAGAACACCACAGCAAAATGGGATTGCTGAAAGAAGAAATAGATCAATTTTTGACTGTGCCAGAACACTGATGATTAAAAAAGGGATCACATAAATATTCTCGAGAGAAGCTATAAGTACTGTTGTCTATACACTAAACTGAGTTCAATTGAAGAAAGAAACCAATAAGACACCTTATGAGCTATGGTATGAATACACATCAAATGTGAGTTACTTTAGAATTTTTGGAAGTCAATGTTATATATTGAAAGATGATAGAAATGGGAAACTTTTCTCTAAAAGTGATGAATGAATATTTCTAGGATATTCTACCAAAAGAAAAGCTTATAAATGTCTTAACAAATCTTCTAACAAAATTATTGAAAGTGCAAATGTTAAAGTGGATGAATTAATTGAGAAAAATGATGAGGAAAGAAGAAAGGAACTAGAAGATTACAATGGATTTGTCTACATTGAAGAACCCGACACTCTGCCCAAGCAACTATGAAATGCTATCGAGTGACAGAACAATGCAACCGAGAAATAGGCTGCACACACCGAGAATTAGGAAAATTCTCACAATGATGAACCGAGCGATGAAGAGCAAAATGAAGGTAAAAATGATGATCAAAATGATGAAAAAATATCTGAACCTATAGTTACTAAATATGTTAGAAGAAACCATCCACAAGACCAAATAATTGGAGACAAAAGAGTTGGAATGAGAACAAGAAGTAAGTCACTTAACACTAGATGTTTGATTTGTGATTTTGAGCCTAAATCTGTTAATATTGCACTTGAGAATAAAGAATGGGTTAGTGCAATGAATGACAAAATTGAGAAGATTGAGAAGAATAGAACATGGACATTAGTACCTAGAACGAGTGACAAAAATGTCATTGGTACCAAATTTATATTCAGAAATAAACTGAATGAGAATGGAGAAGTCACAAGGAACAAAGAAAGACTCGTATGAAAAGGGTATGCACAAGAAGAAGGTATTTACTATGGATAAACCTTTGCACTCATTGATAGACTAGAAGGAGTAATAATTCTACTTGCTTATGCTTCTTTTAAAGGATTCAAAGTATACCAAATGGATGTTAAATCTGCATTTCTAAATGGAATACTAGAAGAGGAGGTATACATTAAACAACTTGAAGGGTTTATTGATCCTAACAAGAGGAACATGGTTTGTACAATACACAAGGCCTTGTATGGATTGAAACAAGCATTGAGAACATGGTATGAAAGAGTTCACTCTTATCTCATTAGTATTGGATTTGTTAGAACAAGTGATAAGAATAATCTATATTTAAAAGGAGACACTAATGATAAAGTTTTTATTGCTGAGATATTTGTTGATGATATCATATTTGGAGGTAATGATATGCTATGTAAGTCATTTTATTATGAAATGAGAAAAAAATTTGAGATGTCAATGTTTGGAGAGATGAAATTTTTTCTTGGTCTACAAATTCTACAACAGGATGAAGGCATCTACATCACACAATCCAAATACATCAAATAAGTTCTGAAGATATTCAAGATGGAGGACTCCAAACCAGTTGGAACACCTATGGCAACCATATGCAAATTGACAAAGGAAGACAAGACAATCAAGGTAAATTAGACCTTATATAGATATATGATGGGAAAACTAATGTATGTTGTACACACTAGACCAGATATAGCACATGTAGTTGGTATAATTGCAAGGCTCTTTGTTAATCCTAAGGAATCACACATGACTAGTGTCAAAAGAATTTTGAGATATCTGAAGAATACCAAAGGCTATGGTTTGTGGTATAATAAAGAAGGAAAATTTGAGCTACAAGTTTTTACCAATGCTGATTGGGATGGAAACATAGATGATAGAAAGAGAACAACACGAGGAGCATTCCTTACGAGTGACAAAATTGTCACATGGATAAGTAAAAGGAAAGGATGCATATCACAATCAAATATAGAAGTAGAATATGTGGTTTCTTCTACAAATTTCTCTAACATTGCATGGATAGAGAAATTATTGAAAGGTATGAATGAATAAATTCTTGACCTAGTAATTATCTATTGTGATAATAATAGTGCTATAAACATCTCAAAGAACCCTATGATGCATGCTAAAAAAAAGAACATATCTATTAAGTATCATTACTTAAGGGAACAAGTACAAGAGAAAGAGGTGATACTAGAATATGTACAATCTAAACAACTAACAGACATATTCATAAAGCCATTGCCAAAAGATACATTTGAGTACCTGACGAAGAGACTAGGGGTTCATCCCTTGTCTACTGGTCACTAAGCTGACTAGGAGGCTGCATCATCCTACACATTATCAGAAGACTTATCATGTTGATGCAAGATGAGATATGGACTTCAATGACATATCAGTACATGAAGGTACATATCTGAACTACACACCAGAGATATTGTTGGCTATTACAGAGTTGTATATTTTTTTTGGCATTGCTGTCAAAGGGAGAGAGATATCCAATAATGACATATCCATCAAAGAGAAGAAATTGTCAAAGGGAAAGAGAAGAACATCCAAAGGAAGAGAATGATTCAATGGTATAACCATCCATCAAAGGGAGAGAATTGGAGAAAGTTAACACTGCATATTTATCTAGAAAAGGGAGAGGAGATTCTACAAGAAAGCGAGAGACAAAATCAAAAGTTTCGACATTTATCCATTGAAGGGAATGAAGAAAGGGAGAGCACACAACAATAATCAAATCTAATCTAGAAGAGCTTACCGAGAGTTAGATATTTGAATTGGCTATAGAACAATAAGTTTGGTACGATATGGCATATTTCATATTGTGTTACCATCAATGACAAAGGGAGAGATTGATGAACTATAACTGATTGAATATTTGAAGATGATAATTTGATGATCACTAAGATGTAAAATTGAATGCAAGACATTAAATCAGTTAATCTATTGTATTATCATTGATGTCAACTTGATATGTTTTCATTGGTCATACATATATTTTCATAGAATTCAAGAACTAAAAGAGACAAAGTTTATGTCATCAGTAATATATACACCGAGTGACATTTCACAGTGTATACCAAGCTTAGCCATTTATAGTAAACAACGAGCAGAGTAGTTCACAGTGTAAACTGAGCAAGTGATAACCAAGCATAATTGAAGTTTCTACCCAAGCATAACTGAAGTCATTAACCGATCACAACTGAAGTATTTGACCAAAACTAACTGAAAACATGTAACTGATTGGATGTTTGACAATGTTAATTTGAAGATAATGCAAGACATTAAATCAATTAATGGTTTGTATTGTCATTGATGTCAACTTAATATCATTTGTACGGTCATGTACATAATGCCAAAGACTTCAGAGAATCAATGGAAAAAAGGTTATGCTTTCAAAAATACATAAAAGTCATGTATTCACTAAGTGACAAACAACACTAACAGAGTGCACACCATCAGTAAAGGTAAAGAAAAATAGTCACAGTGATACCCGACGATCAGAAGATAGTGTTGCCTGACAAACTAAAGCCATAGTGATGCCCGAAGAGCAAAGTCAGAAGGTTTCTCGACAAGTAATATTCTAATTATGCCTGATAGATGGAGATCACAAAGATAACTGGAGTCTCACCGATGGAACTATTAGTTGTCACTAACAACTAAATATAGAGGTGACCGATAGAACAGAGAGTTTAGAAAATGACAAAATATCTAGCTGGTAGAGCTAAATAAGGACTTAATTGGCTGTCTACTTTATTTTATTCGACTAGAGTTAAGTGATTTATTTAAAGATGATTTGTGCAGTTGGAAATAAGATAATTACGAGACAAATCAGGAGTTATGCTTTAAATCTAATTGGCTGGATTGTTTTTCATGCCAAGAATCAAGAATCAAGAAACAATGAATATCATGTCTATATAAGAGACAAGCTTAATTCATTTACAAATGGGATTAAGGGGAGTGAATAGAAAGAGGATGCTAAAGAGAAATTGATGAACAATAACTTCATATAGTCCTGATCAATCAAGCTGAAGGAGAGCTAAGGAATTCTACAGACACTGATGAACAGTGAAGCACAACATCACAAAATAGAAAGTGTGGAGCACAAAGAATTGAATTGATACATTGATCAGAGAGGTAATGTACTTAAATAGATCTGAAAACCTGCAATTCAAAGTTGCATTAGAAATAGGTCATAGTGTTTCAGTTTAACCATTGAAGCATCAAGTCTCTTAACAGAGCAAGACTTAATAGTCTTCTATATATTGAGGTACATTCCAAGGAGTGCCAAAAAGGTTGATTAATGAAAGTAGCATTGAATTTTCCAGATACCTATTGATAGTCTAAGAAGGAGGCTGATTCAAGGATGGTAGCAATAGATGCCCAATACTAAGTGACAACCTCTATGTATAAAATCCTCTAACAAGGTCACACTTAATAGTGTGTTTGTAACCTTTAACAGGGTTG
>MU223073.1:2282713-2294744 GCA_018584345.1 Thuja plicata | reverse complement strand
GTCTAAGAAGGAGGCTGATTCAAGGATGGTAGCAATAGATGCCCAATACTAAGTGACAACCTCTATGTATAAAATCCTCTAACAAGGTCACACTTAATAGTGTGTTTGTAACCTTTAACAGGGTTGGATCCTAACAAGGCTCACTTTAGAAGAGTGAAAATTTGGGGTACCGGTCCCAGTGGTTTTTCCCCTATCAAGGTTTCCACGTTAAAAAGTTATGTGTTATGTGTGTATGATTCATTTCTTTATTGTTTTGTATCTGACATAGTTAACACTGGATTGATCGGTATACTCTGCTTATTTACTGAGTTTTGATAAATAGTTATACTTCTTATCAGTAATCAAGAAAGAATAAGGAAACACAGAGAACACTAACAGATAGTTAATCAGTAATAGTATTTCATGGCATGCATCTTGTAGGGACTTAATAATTTGAGGTTTATTAATTGGTGGTTAAATTTGAAGGATAAATTTTTGAGGCCACTGATTCACCCCCCCTCTTAGTTATTACTAACAATTGGTATTAGAGCTTGTGTACTTAGAAAGGAAGGTTTCAAGACCTAAGTCAAGATTATAAGATGAATAGATGAGATGTGCCCAAGTTGAACAAAGACAACTTTGCTTCATGGAAAAGTAGGATAAGACTCCACTTATCATGTATTGGTAATGATGTTACTCAATTCCTGGATATTGAATATGTGTTTCCTATAGGAGTATTGATAGTAGATTAGTTGAGAGAGAATCATGAACACAACTACATGGTTATAGAGCTTTCTTCCTCACTCTCTGATGCTGAATTTGAAGTTGTCAAAGATTGCAAAACTGCAAAGAAGATGTGGGACAAACTGAAGCTTGTACATGGAGGTGATACAAATGTTCTAAGAGCCAAGGAAGAAAGCCTTAGAGGAAAGTTTGATGATCTCAGAATGAAAGAAGGAGAAAACATCACACAGTACAACACAAGAATAAAAGTAGTCAATGCTATACGAGGAGTTGGAGGTACACTTGAAGATGAGACAGTGGTAAGTAAAATCTTAAGAACCTTACTGCCTATATATGCTATTAGAGTTTCTTCCATTCAAGAAATGAGAGCAGTAGCAAACAATATAGTTACTCTTGATAGTTTAATTGGTAGAATGATTTAATTAGAGATGAACAACTTTGATAATAGTGTCTTACCAAAATTAGAGTATGCATTTAAGTCTTCTATGAGAATAAGAAAATCAAGTCATAGACACACATCTAGAAGAGATAGTGAAAGTGAAAGTGAAGAAGAAGATCTAGATAAAATAAAAGCACTTATGGCTAGAAGAATGCAGAGAGGCAAAGGTAAATACAAAGGCAAGTTACCACTTGTATGCTTTAATTATAAAGAGATTAGACACTTTGCTGCAAGATGTCCTAATAGAAGAAAAGATGACAGAAGTAATGAAAGATCTTTTGAGAAGAAATCTGATAGAGGTGATAAAAAATATTACAGAGGTTACTGACAATCACAAAGAAGAGATACCCGAGACTACAAGGACAAAGAAAAGAAAGCCATCTACCTAGCTGCTTGCAAAGATGAAGATACTCACACCGAACCTGATGAAGACATTGAGATGGTATTTGTGGCTATGAAGGATGATTCAGATGAAGATGAAAGGTATGTAGAAAATGCACTCATATCTAAGGTTAGAAAGAATGACATCTAGATTATAGATAGTGGCTGCACTCACCACATGACCGGTGATAAATAATTTTTTAACACTTATGAGTATTATAATGGTGGTATAGTAAGAATGGGTAATGATACACCTTGTCCATTTGAAGGTAAAGGAACTATAATTTTGAACAACCTAATTAAATGTGAAAATGATTATTGGGTAAAAGGATTGAATTATAATCTATTGAGTGTTTCTCTGCTGAATAATTTAGGTCACAGAGTAGCATTTGAGAACAAAAAGGCAAAGATATTCAATGAATCAGGAAGATTGATTGGTACTGGTGAACATACAAAAGGTAACTTATTCTATCTAAATGATACTAACACCACTTGATTAATGAATAGAAACAAAGACATATGGTTGTGGCACAAAAGATTGTGTCATGTGAATTTTGACAACATGATGAAAATAAGTAGAAGGAGAAATGTAAGAGGCTTACCGACGATGAAAAAGCCCGACAACATCATGTGCAAGAATTGTCAAAAAGGTAAAATGACAAAGTCTAGTTTCAAAAGTAAAACCCATACATCTGATGATATTCTAGAATTAGTCCATACTGATCTATGTGGAACAATGAGGACAAAGATTTATTATGGAGATAGGTATTTTATTCTCTTTGTTGATGATTACTCTAGAATGATGATAGTTATGTTTCTAAAAGATAAATTTGAAGCATTCAAGATGTTTAAATGGTATAAGGCTATGGTAGAGAAAAAAATTGGTAAGGATTTAAAATGTTTTAGATCAGATAGAGGAGGAGAATTTATATCGGATGAATTCACTAATTTTTGTAATGAGCATGGAATAAAAAGACATGTTTCTGCACCAAGAACACTACAACAAAATGGGATTCCTGAGAGAAGGAATAGATCAATAGTTGATTGTGCTAGAACACTGATGATAGAGAAAGGAATCACCCAAATATTCTGGAGGGAAGCTGTCAGTACTACTGTCTACACATTGAATAAAGTACAATTGGAGGACACAAAGAAGACACCTTATGAGCTATGATATGGTAAAACACCCAATGTAAGTTACTTCAAAATCTTTGGCAGTCAATGTTATATCTTAAAGGATGATAGAAAAGGAAATCTTGATGCCAAAAGTGATGAAGGTATTTTTCTAGGGTATTCTACCAAGATCAAAGCTTATAAATGTCTTATCAAGGCTTCTTACAAAATTGTTTAAAGTGCAAATGTCAAGATAGATGAATTTGCAGAAAAGAATGAGCTAGAAAGAAAAAAAGAACTAGAGGACTACAACAAGTTTGTATACTATGAGAACCCAAAAATTTGCCTGAGCAACAGTGCTTAATTCCAGAACAATAGAATGTTGCAATCGACGGTCAGGCTGCAATTACCAACGGTTAGGATAATGATCAAAATAATGTGCAAGGTGACGAAGAACATAATGAAGATAAAAATGATGATCAAGCTGATAGACAAAGAGCTGAAACTATACTTGCAAGATATGTAAAAGGAACCATCCATAGATCCAGATCATAGGAGATAAGAAAGCTGGTACAAGAACAAGAAGTAAGTCTTTAAACTCAAATTGTTTAATTTATGAGTTTGAGCCAAAATCTATCAATGCTGCACTAGATGATGAAGAATGGATAAGTGCTATGAATGATGAGGTTGAGCAGATTGAGAAGAAGAAGACATGGTCACTTGTGCCAAGACCAAATGACAAGAATGTCATCGATACAAAATGGATATTTAGGAATAAGCTGAATGAGAATGGAGAAGTCACAAGAAACAAAGTAAGACTAGTATGTAAGGGGTATGCACAAGAGGAAGGTATATACTATGTAGAAATCTTTGCACCCGTTGCTAGGCTAGAAGGAGTAAGAATACTACTTTTTTATGCTGCATATAAAGGATTCAAGGTATATCAAATGGACGTCAAGTTAGCATTCCTGAATGGAATACTTGAAGAAGAGGTATACATTGAGCAACTAGAAGGGTTTATCGATCAAGACAAGAGAAACATGGTATGTAGACTTCACAAAGCCTTGTATGGATTAAAACAAGCTCCTAGAGCCTGTTATGAATGACTTCATTCCTATCTTATAAGTATTGGATTTGTAAGGACTAGTGAAAATAGTAATCTTTATTTGAAGGAAGATGCTGATGCTAACACTTTGATTGCTGAAATATTTGTTGATGACATCATATTTGGAGGCAATGATATGCTATGCAAATTATTTTCTAATGAGATGAGAAAAGAGTTTGAGATATATATGTTTGGAGAGATCAAGTTCTTTCTTGGTCTACAGATCATTCAACAAAGTGAAGGTATTTTCATTACACAGTCCAAATACATCAAAGAGGTCTTGAAAATATTCAAGATGGAAGATTCCAAACCAGTTAGAACACCAATGGCTACTGGATGTAAGTTAAAAAAGGAGGACAAGACAATAGAGGTAAATCAAACTTTGTATAGATCAATGATTGGAAAACTCATGTATGTTGTACACACTAGACCAAATATTGCACATGTAGAAGGAATTGTTGCTAGATTTTCTGCTAACCCCAGTGAATCACATATGACTGCTGTGAAAAGAATTCTAAGATATCTGAAGAACACTGAGGAATATGGCTTATGGTATAGAAGAGAAGGAAAATTTAAACTTAAGGTGTTTACCGACATTGATTGGATTGGTAATCTTGATGACCAGAAGCACACAACTAGAAGAGAATTCTTTATGGGTGACAGACTTGTCACATGGATAAGAAAGAAGCAAGGATGCATCTCTCAGTCTACTACAGAAGCATAATATGTTACTACTACTGCAAATTGCTCAAATGTTGCATGGATCAAATAGTTGCTAGAAGGTATGCATATGAAGATCTTAAAACTAGTGATTATCTATTGTGATAACACCAGTGCAATAAACATTTCCAAGATTCTAGTCATGCATTCCAAGACTAAACACATTGCCATCAAGTATCATATTTGAGAGAAAAAGTTCAAGAAAAGGAAGTGATACTTGAGTATGTGAAATCAAAAGAACAATTGGATGATATCTTCACCAAGCCACTACCCAAGGATACATTTGAGTACTTAAGAAAGAGACTACGGGTCAAATCCTTGTCTACCAGTCAGTAAAATGACTGAAGGCTGCATCAACCTACATATTATTAGAACATCAGAAATGTTGATGCAAGCAAAGAGATGAACTTCAAAGCTACATCTATATACAGACAGGTATATATTAAAACTGAGCACTAGAGCATATTGTTGTATTGCTGATGGATAAGGGAAATTCAAGGAATATATTATGGATGGAGAGAAAAGATTATTTGACATGAATGTCAGATATCTGTGAGATATTTGTTTTAGCATTACTGTCAAAGGGAGAGAAATTATCCATATTATACATTATCACATTCTTTAGAAAAGGATATTATCACATTCTTCAGAAAAGGGAGGAAAATTATCCACTATCATAATACTCCAATAGGGAGAGCTCATATTCTTAGGGAGAGAAAATTGTATGGAAAGATTATACAAAGGCAAAGTTGCTGACAAGAAAAAAGACATCAAAAGAGAATAATAGTCAAGGGAAAGAAATTGACACAAGGAGAGGACACAACACATCAAAAGATAAAGAGCTGCAAGAATCAAATCTAAGCTAAAACAAAGCTTACCAAAGGTCAGACATTTATCGGTTGACAGAACAAAAATATTGGTAGTTTGATGAATCTCAACTATTGTATTTCATATTGTATTAGAAATAGTATAGTGTGATAATATAGTATGTTTCCGTCAATGCCAAAGGGAGAGATTGATGACATGTAATTGATTAAATGTTTGACAATGTTAAGTTGAAGATAATGCAAGACATTAAATCAGTTAATGGTTTGTATTGTCATTAATGTCAACTTAATATCATCTGTACGGTCAGGTACATAATGCCAAAGAATTTAGAGAATCAATGGAACAAAGGTTATGCTTTCAGCAATACATAAAATTCATGTATTCACTAAGTGACAAACAACACCGGTAGAGTGCACACCATCGGTAAAGGTAAAGAAGAACAGTCACAGTGATACCTGACGATCAGAAGATAGTGTTGCCTAATGAAGCAAAGCTACAGTGACGCCTGACAAGCAAAGTTAGAAGGTTTCCCGACAAGTAAAATTCTAATGATGCCCGACAGATGAAGATCACGAAGCTAAGTAGAGTCTCATCGACGAAATTGTCAATTGTCACTGACAACTAACTACAAAGGTGACCGATGGAACATAGAGTTTAGAAAATGACAAAATATCTAGCTGACAGAGCTAAATAAGGACTTAACTGGCTGTCTACTTTGTTTTATTCGACCAGAGTTAAGTGATTGATTTAAAGATGATTTGTACAATTGGCAAGAATATAATTACGAAACAAGTCAAGAGTTATGCTTAAAATCTAATTGGCTGGATTATTTTTCATGCCAAGAATCAAGAATCAAGAAATAGTGAATATCATGTCTATATAAGAGATAAGATTAATTAATTTAGAAATGGGATTAAGGGGAGTGAATAGAAAGAGGATGCTGAAGAGAAATTGATGAAGAATAACTTCATACAGTCCTGATCAATCAAGCTGAAGGAGATCTAAGGAATTCTGTAGACACCGACGAACAGTGAAGCACAACATCACAGAGTAGAAAGTGTGGAGCACAAAGAATTGAATTGATACATTGATCAGAGAGGTAATGTACTTAAATAGATCTGAAAATCTGCAATTCAAAGTTGCATTAGAAACAAGTCATAGTGTTTCAGTTTAACCATTGAAGAATCAAGTCTCTTAACAGAGTAGGACTTAATAGTCTTCTATATATTGAGGTACATCCCAAGGAGTCCCAAAAAGGTTGATTCATGAAAGTAGCATTGGATTTTCTCGATACCTATTGATAGTCTAAGAAGGAGGCTGATTTAAGGATGGTAGCAATAGATGTCCAATACTAAGTGACAACCTCTATGTATAAAATCTCTAACAAGGTCGCACTTAATAGTGTGTTTGTAACCTTTAACAGGTTTGGCTCCTAACAGGGCTGACTTTAGAAGAGTGAAAATTTGGGGTACCAGTCCTAGTGGTTTTTCCCCTAATAGGGTTTCCACGTTAAAAATTATGTGTTATGTGTGTATGATTCATTTCTTTATTGTTTTGTATCTGACATAGTTAACACTGGATTGATCTGTATACTCTGCTTATTTACTGAGTTTTGGTAAATAGTTATACTTCTTATCGGTAATCAAAAAAGAATAAGGAAAGAAAGAGAACATCGAAAGACAGTTAATCAGTAATAGTATTTCATGGCATTCATCTTGTAGGGACTTAATAATCTAAGGTTTATTGATAGGTGGTTAAGTTTGAAGGATAAATTTTTGAGGCCATTGATTCACCCCCCCTCTCAGTTATTACTAAGAATTGGTATCAGAGCTTGTGTGCTTAGAAAGAAAGGTTTCAAGACCTAAGTCAAGATCACAAGATGAACAGACAAGATGCTCCCAAGTTGAGAAAAGACAACTTTGCTTCATGGTAAAGTAGGATAAGAATCCACTTATAAGGCATTGGTAATGATGTTACTCAATTCCTAGATACTGAATATGTGTTTCTTACAGGAGTATTGACAGTAGATCAATTGAGAGAGAAGCATGAATACAACTGCATGGTTATAGAGCTTTCTTCCTCACTCTTTGATGCTGAATTTGAAGATGTCAAAGATTGCAAAACTACAAAGAAGATGTGGGACAAACTGAAGCTTGTACATGGAGGTGATACAAATGTTCAAAGAGAAAAGGCAACAAGCCTTAGAGGAAAGTTTGATGATCTCAGGATGAAAGAAGGAGAAAACATCACACAGTACAACATAAGAATAAAAGAAGTAGTCAATGCTATATGAGGAGTTGGAGGTACACTTGAAGAGGAGATAGTGGTAAGTAAAATTTTAAAAACCTTACTTCTTGTATATGCTATTAGAGTTTCTGCCATTCAAGAAATGAGAGCAGTAGCAAACAATACAATTACTCTTGATAGTTTAATTGGTAGACTGATTTCATTTGAGATAAACAACTTTGATAATAGTGTCTTACCAAACTTAGAGTCTGCATTTAAGTCTTCTATGAGAATAATAAAATCAAGTCATAGACACACATCTAGAAGAGATAGTGAAAGTGAAAGTGAAGAAGAAGATCTAGATGAAATAGAAGCACTTATGGCTAGAAGAATGCAGAGAGGCAAATGTAAATACAAAATAAAGTTACCACTTGTATGCTTTAATTGTAAAGAGATCAGACACTTTGTTGCAAGATGTCCTAATAGAAGAAAAGATGATAGATGTAATGATAGATCTTTCAAGAAGAAATCTGAAAGAGGTGATAACAAATATTATAGAGGTTACCGACAATCAAAAAGAAGAGATACCCGAGACTACAAGGAGAAAGGAAAGAAAGCCAGCTACCTAGTTGCTTGCAAAGATGAAGATACTGACACCGAACTTGATGAAGACATCAAGATGGTATTTGTGGCTATACAGGATGATTTAGATGAAGATGAAAGGTATGTAGAAACTACACTCATATCTAAGGTTAGCAAGAATGACATCTAGATTATAGATAGTGGCTGCACTTGTCATGCCCAAAATAAGGGTAAAACACACAGATATTTTTTTTTTTAAAATATAAGAATAACAACTATGATGACACAATAATACTGAAAGCATTGAGGAAAGGTGACAACATGGTGAAATTAATTTTTCAGTTGAAAGGTCTAGTCATAGATTGAGTTGTGCTATCAATAAAGGCGGATGTAGAGTCGATATTCCAACTCGATAGATGACAAAGACCCTACGGTTTAGTACTACAAGGACACAAGGGTATACTAACTCTATTAATGGTTGACCTAGAAATCCAATTTATTAATCTTATTCAATGTCATTACAACCTTTAAACATCCTCGATATAAAAAGGTCCTCATAATTACTATAATCTTTTCCAATTACATTGCGAAAGGGACACATTTAACTTGCTTGAGGAACTATCCAAATTTTCCAATTATCTGATATTAATAATAATTAAATCCTAAACTTCATTTGTTCACACATTTTTAATAATAAACAATTAATTAATTACAAAGAGAAATATTCCATGATTTGAAAAGAACACTTAATTTAACATATTAACCTAGCCCATTAATACCTCCTTATTCATATTTTACCCTTTTTAACAATTTCGTGAAAACACATTACAGTAATAGACATTATCGAAGTAAATACAAATAATATATCTAAAATATAAATTTTATATTAATAGAATAAATCTATTATTCTAATAGGCTAATCATTTTAAATTAATAACGTGAATTAATAAACTATTACACTAACTAGGCAAATTAAAAAAAAAGAATAAATCATATTAAAAAAAACTACACATTATACATAGAGAGTAAATCTATTAGTCTAATAATAATACTACACCATTTAAATAAAAAGTAAATCTATTATTTCTATTAAAAAAAACTACACAATTTAAAATGAGGCAATAAAAATATAAATCTATTTAACCAACTTAAACTAACTATCCTACTAATCCATCCTACTAAGTACCTGTGAGGCCTACATTAGACTGTTATAGTTTTACTATTTTATTTTTATGCTTTTAGTAGTTTATGCTTTGACATACTTTGATTATCAGAGACTTTTTATACATTTGAGGATTGGTGGAATCCTATGTTATATATTCAGCACCTGATTTTGTAATTAGGGTACTTTTGAGATGCTTTATGTTTCGATTCAGTTTTAGTTTATGTTGATGTCTTATATGGGTTTAAAATGTATGAATGTTACATGATGAATTTGGTTTAGGAAACCAATGCGAGGATATTTCAGTTCTAATGCAACGTGGTTTATATTATTACATATATTATTGACGTTATGTTATGTTTTATATCATGTTGTTTTGGATCTACTGATGTGTGCATTGAGTGTGCAAGAAAAGTTGACCATGGATCTAAATCGGGGACCCAGTACTGGAACCTATGTAAATACCCGTGCTTTCCAAGGTCCTATCTATATAAAGAGACATGGACCTCATTGTTATGTGTTTATTTCGTAAACGTGGTTTTCTTGTGTGTTATTAAATTTAGTAAATGTTTATGTGATTAAGTCATGTCTATTGTTTTTATTTAATGTGCCAAGTTTGTTAATTGTTGTAATTTATTTATTGACATGGCTAGTAAAGGGGAGACCAAGGTTAGTCAAGGGTTAACTAAGGTCATCTAGGAGTAGTACCCAAGCTTACCCTAGGGTTAGAATTTTTTAAAATTTCTTTGACTTAGAAATCCGTAGGTTAACTTCAGGGTGAGTTTTAGAGGGTCTGTTAGGCTCCTAGGGGGTAATCGAGGTCAGTTTTAGTCACCCAACTTGGTACCCTATGGGTTAGGGGTCATTTTCTATCATTAATGAGTCTCTAAACTCATTTATTACTCCTTTTAAGTGTCATTTTCAGTTTTGAGCGAATTTGAAAGAGGAGTGTGACTTTGGTTAACCTTACTCTCTCTTCTACCCAAGTTTCATTTGACTTTACACTTGGAGAGTTAGGAAGTGGTTTAGTTTGGGGTTGGTTAGAGTTACCTTACCTTTGGGTTAAGCCTTGTTCTTGTTGGAGGTTTGCCTATTTAGGGAAGGATTTAGGATGAGTTGAGTGTTCACCCACTCTCTACTCTTAGAGACATAATTCAGTTTGAAGGAGCTTTTAGAGAAGGAGCTTAGGAAGGATAGCTCAACACCATTCCTCTTTACACCTTAGCTTGGATTAAGGTTGGATTTATTTTAAGTTAATTGTTTGAGTTTATGTGTGTTCTTGAGCTCAAGGACTCCATTAATGGAGTCCTATGTGTTTTGAAGATTTTATTTTCTGTTGAAATTTTTTTTATTTGTTTCTCAATGTCTTTACTTTGTGTTTGATTTTGAATGGGCCTTCAAGGTACACTCACCCTTGGGAGGGAAGAGTAGCCTTGGAGGGGTAGATGGAAATGATTCCTGTTAAGTGTAGAGTCTCCCATGTGAGGAGGAAAAAACTTGGGGTAACATGATACCCATGAAGCCAAGAAGGGCCTAAGGGCATCTAGGAGGTATAAGGAGGTTATTCAGGACAACATCTTGTAAAGATGGTCCTTTTCAAGTCTATGAGAGGCTTGTGTATTCTATGTTTATTTTTGACTTTCTCCTTCAGTGAGGTCTACCACTACCCCTATTTCTGGAATGTCTCTTGGAGATACTTCCTCTTGTTCATCCTGATGTTGAAAAGTTTTCTTGTGTTTGAGTCTCTATTTTATTTCCTGCTTGTTGGGTGTTTCTGTTTGTGACCCATTCTAGATTGGATCCCTAAGCTCAGGGGTGGCCTTGTAAAGACCTAGGTTGGGATGTGAGCCTCCATGGTCAACCTCAACATTTATTAGGTTCTCGAAGGAATAGCAAAGAGGAATAACACCCTTTGGTGAAAGATGGGTATGACTGGAAAAATCATCATTTTGTAACCAACCTTGTAGAAGGCTTTCATTATCTCAAGAATGTAATAGGTCCATTAAGATTGTTATCCTTCTTTAATTGTAACCCTTGTAATTTTAAGGCTTTCATTACCTCATTATTGCAAAATTTTTTTTTTGGGGTTAATGCAACCCACATTGCTTGAATACTTTTCTTCAAATGTGTAGTTGAGATTCAATAAATAGGATGTAATCAATTCCTATTTAGTAATCATTTCTTATTTTGTAATTGAGAAGGTAGTTTTAAATAATTGTGTTATGTATGCTTGTTAATTTTGATGGAAACATCTTTGTTAATGGTATTGAGCAAGCATTGATATTTCCTTCTTTCTATTGTTCAAAGGAAGATGACACTAAAATAACTTATAGAAAAGAAAAAAATAAATATGATGAGATTGTAGTGAGATTTATCCCCAGATGGATAATTATACACCAGTGTACCCATGTTGAAATTTATCCTATATTAGTGCACAATGATTTAAATCTAAGTTGCCTTATACTTCTAGTGAAAGATCCTTAATGAATTCTTTTGCTTTGCTAATATTAAATAGCATAATCATTTTGTTAAAAAAAAAAGAAAGAAAGAGCCTAAGAAAATGTATTGTATAATTGACCTTGCAGAGCAACATGATTATTAATTCCTAACACTTAGGATATTCTGGAAATTATCTCAAAAAAAAATTTATGCTTTAAATTATTATTATTTTTACCAATGTGTTTAGAATTAAATATAGATTGTAACCATCAAATAAAATTTTAAAAAATCTGTCTATAAATGCTCCCTGTTT
>MU223073.1:2269109-2282415 GCA_018584345.1 Thuja plicata | reverse complement strand
GGGGCCGCGCGGCTCGCAGGCCACCCACAGTGGGGAGGCTCCGAAGGTCGGCGTTAGCCGCCCCAATAACCGCCCCCCTCCATGCTTGGTCTCACTGGCGGGCAGTGGTGCCACCGCCTGCGGCCACCACTGCTCTGCCCGTTCCCTGCGCCGCCTTCTTCCCATTTTCGCCCCCACTGGTTAAAACAACCGCCGCCGCCCACTGCGATTTCTTTCCGGCCGCCTCCCTCCATAGCGATTTCCCTTCTAGGGTTTTATGGGGATTGGTTGCATTACTAGGTTTAGGATATTGTATATTAATATAAAATAGATTTAATTTTATATAAGATTTGATTTGTATTTAAGATTTGATTTGTATATATATATGATTTGATTTATATATAGGATCATATTCTAGTTTTAGATTGTTAGTATTAATGAAAGGATATAAATAGCTTTAATATGTTTTTAACTTAATTAGGATAGTTTTAAATTAGATGTTTTATATATTTATTTAAAGTTTTTTTTTATATATGTTTTATTTGTATAGAGGTGTTATTATAAATGTTATATTATTTTTAGAATAGATTTAATAATTATTTAAATAGTATAATGTTAACTGAATTAGTTTTATATATATGTAAATGTTTATTTTGTTAAAATAATTAGTTTTCTCTTAGATGTTAAACCAGATTAAACCATTTAGGGAAATTGATTTCTTTAATTATTTCTTAATATAATATTTAATCATTGATTTATTAAATGAACTTCCTTGATGTGTTTATCGTTTAGGGGTTAAAACAACCCCTCATCTTCGCAATATACACCTGTCAAGGGTATTATCGCTACCTTTGACCAGCGTTAAGCACAGTTGATTTTAGGTCAACCATGGTCAAACCCCTCTTCGATCAACTCAATTTTCATACCAGGTGATCCCTGTACTCTCTGGACCCTAAGATTCTAGTTTCATGTCTTACGGAGATAGTTGACTTTTTAGTCAACATGAGTTGACTTTCTAGTCAACTGCCTCAGTTTGCGTGCCTGTGACCTCTATAGAACTTAGTAGTCCCAAGTTATGTCCCTTCTCTTATTTTGGAGTATAGTTGACTTTTAGTCAACTATCCTCGTTTTGCATGTTTGAGACTCCCTTAGGATCTAGCAAACCCTAGTGCTTACCATTCACTTATTTCAGAGTATAGTTGACTTTTGGGCAACTGCCTCAGTTTGCGTGCAGATCAAGTTTGGAGCTTTAGGCATCCTTTAGGATAGCTCTAAAAGTTATTCGTCTCCTTGTAACCTTTCTGGTTTTGTTTATCCCTTTGCACCATTTTGCGTGCACATGTTACCCTTGTGATTGTTTTGGTATCCTGTTTAAGTGCGTTATTAAAAATTTTTGTTCGTGTGTTTTTGCCCAACTTTATGTCATGTCCAAAAGTTGGGAAAAAACACACGAACAAATTTTTTTAATAACGCACTTAAACAGGATACCAAAACAATCACAAGGGTAACATGTGCACGTAAAACAGTGCAAAGGGATAAACAAAACCAGAAATGTTACAAGGAGAGGAATAGCTTTCAGAGCTATCCTAAAAGATGCTTAAAGCTCCAAACTTGATCTGCATGCAAATCAAGGCAGTTGACCAAAAGTCAACCAGAGTTGACCAAAAGTCAACTATACTCTGAAATAAGTGAATGGTAAGCACTAGGGTTCGCTAGATCCTAAGGGAGTCTCAAACATGCAAAATGAGGATAGTTGACTAAAATTCAACCGTATTGCAAAATAAGAGAAGGGACATAACTTGGGACTACTAAGTTCTATAGAGGTCACAGGCACGCAAACTGAGGTAGTTGACTAGAAAGTCAACTCATGTTGACCAAAAAGTCAACTATCTCCGTAAGGCATGAAACTAGAATCTTAGGGTCCAGAGAGTACATGGATCACCTTGTATGAAAATTGAGTTGATCAGAGAGGGGTTTGACTATGGTTGACCCAAAATCAACCGTGCTTAACGGTGGTCAAAGGTAGCGATAATACCCTTAACAAGTGTATATTGCGAAGATGAGGGGTTTTTTTAACCCCTAAATGATAAATACATCAAGGAAGTTCATTTAATAAATCTATGATTAAATATTGTATTAAGAAATACTTGAAGAAATCAATTTCCCTAAATGGTTTAATTTGGTTTAACATCTAAGAGAAAACTAATTATTTTAACAAAATAAACATTTACATATCTATAAAACTAATTCAGTTAACATTATACTATTTAAATAATTATTAAATCTATTAATAACATTTATAATAACACCTCTATACAAATAAAACATATATAAAAAAAACTTTAAATAAATATATAAAACATCTAATTTAAAACTATCCTAATTAAGTTAAAAACATATTAAAGCTATTTATGTCCTTTCATTAATACTAACAATCTAAAACTAGAATATGATCCTATATATAAATCAAATCATATATATACAAATCAAATCTTAAATACAAATCAAATCTTATATAAAATTAAATCTAATTTATATTAATATACAATATCCTAAACCTATTAATGCAACCAATCCCCATAAAACCCTAGAAGGGAAATCGCTATGGAGGGAGGCGGTCGGAAATAAATCGCAGTGGGTGGTGGCGGTTGTTTTAACCAGTGTGTGGCGAAAATGGGAAGAAGGCGGCACGGGGAATGGGCGGAGCAGTGGTGGCCGCAGGCGGCGGCACCACTGCCCGCTAGTGAGACCGAGCATGGAGGGGGCGGTTATTGGGGCAACCGACGCCGGCCGGCGGAGCCTCCCCACTGTGGGTGGCCCGCGAGTCACGCGACCCCCACTGCCACTGCCAAGGGTAACAAGGGGGAGGGGTTTCGATCCTTCCCAACTCAAAAGAAAAAAAATGCTTTCATTTAAAAAAAAAAAGAAACACAGTCTGCTCGATATAAAACGTCCGAACACAGCCCCTCTTACAAAATTATTTAAATTCATTTGTTTTGTTTTATAACATGGTTAGAGAATTGTGTATATATATATATATATATATATATATATATATATATATATATATATATATATATATATATAAAANTATATATATATATATATATATGAAAGAGTATAAAAAGAAAATATAAACAGGGAGCATTTATAGACAGATTTTTTTAAATTTTATTTGATGGTTACAATCTATATTTAATTCTAAGCACATTGGTAAAAAAAAATAAAATTTAAAGCATAAATTTTTTTTTGAGATAATTTCCAGAATATCCTAAGTGTTAGGAATTAATAATCATGTTGCTCTGCAAGGTCAATTATACAATACATTTTCTTAGGCTCTTTCTTTTTTTTTTTTAACAAAATGATTATGCTATTTAATATTAGCAAAGCAAAAGAATTCATTAAGGATCTTTCACTAGAAGCATAAGGCAACTTAGATTTAAATCAATGTGCACTAATATAGGATAAATTTCTACATAGGTACACTGGTGTATAATTATCCATCTAGGGATAAATCTCACTACAATCTCATAATATTTATTTTTTTCTTTTCTATAAGTAATTTTAGTGTCATCTTCCTTTGAACAATAGAAAGAAGGAAATATCAATGCTTGCTCAATACCATTAACAAGGATGGTGCCATCAAAATTAACAAGCATACATAACACAATTATTTAAAACTACCTTCTCAATTACAAAATAAGAAATGATTACTAAATAGGAATTGATTACATCCTTTTCATTGAATCTCAACTACACATTTGAAGAAAAGTATTCAAGCAATGTGGGTTGCATTAACCCCCAAAATTTATTTTTGCAATAATGAGGTAATGAAAGCCTTAAAATTAAAAGGGTTACAATTAAAGAAGGATAACAATCTTTATGGACCTATTACATTCTTCCAATAATGAAAGCCTTCTACAAGGTTGGTTACAAAATGATAATTTTTCCAGCCATACCCATCTTTCACCAAAGGGTGTTATTCCTCTTTGCTATTCCTTCGAGAACCTGATAAATGTTGAGGTTGACCATGCAGGTTCACCTCCCAACCTAGGGCTTTACAAGGCTACCCCCGAGCTTGGGGATCCAATCTGATATGGGTCACAAACAGAAACACCCAAAAAGCAGGAAATGAAATAGAGACTCAAACACAAGAAAACTTCCAAACATTAGGATGAACAAGAGGAAGTATCTCCAAGAGACATTCCAGAAACAGGGGTAGTGGTAGACCTCACTGAAACATAAAGCCATGAATAAACATAGAATACACAAGCCTCACATGGACTTGAAAAGGACCATCTTTACAAGATGTTGTCCTGAATAACCTCCTTATACCTCCTAGATGCCCTCAGGCCCTTCTTAGCTTCATGGGTATCATGTCACCCCAAGTTTTTCCCTCCTCACATGGGAGACTCTACACTTAACTTGGGTAGAAGAGAGAGTGAGGTGAACCAAAGTCACACTCTTCCAAATTCGCTCAAAACTAAAAATGACACTTAAAGGAAGTAATAAATGAGTTTAGAGGCTCATTAATGACATAAAATGACCCCTAACCCATAGGGTACCAAGTTGGGTGACTAAAACTGATCCCGGTTACCCCCTAGGAGCCCAAAAGACCCTCTAAAACTCACCCTGAAGTTAAGCTACGGATTTTTAAGTCAAAGGAATTCTAGAAACTTCTAACCCTGGGGTAAGCTTGGGTACTACTCCTAGATGACCTTAGTTAACCCTTGACTAACCTTGGTCTCCCCTTTACTAGCCATGTCAATAAATAAATTACAACAATTGCCAAACTTGGCACATTAAATGAAAACAATAGACATGACTTAATCACATAAACATTTACTAAATTTAATAACACACAAAAAAACCACGTTTACGAAATAAACACATAAAAATGAGGTCCATGTCTCTTTATATAGATAGGACCTTGGAAAGCACAGGTATTTACATAGGTTCCAGTACTGGGTCCCCAATTTAGATCCATGGTCAACTTTTCCTGCACACTCAATGCATACATTAGTAGATCCAAAATAACATGATATGAAACATAACGTAACGTCAATAATATATGTAAGCATATAAACCACATTGCATTAGAACTTAAATATCCTAGCATTGGTTTCCTAAACCAAATTCATCATGTAACATTCATACATTTTAAATCCATATAAGACATCAACATAAACTAAAACTGAATCAAAACATAAAGCATCTCAAAAGTACCCTGATTACAAAATCAGGTGCTGAATATATAACATAGGATTCCACCGATCCTCAAATGTATAAAAAGTCTCTGATAATCAAAGTATGTCAAAGCATAAACTACTAAAAGCATGAGAATAAAATAGTAAAACTATAACAGTCTAATGTAGGCCTCACATCCACCCCCTCTAGGCATGAAATTCTTCCTGGAGTTCATCAAAGAGGTGAGGGTACTATGATCTCATCTGTGTTGTGTCCTCCCAAGAGGTTGTAACCTCATCATAGCAATCCAACTGGACCCTAACTTGGTCTAGCTCTCTGCCTCGAAGGCCCAAAGTCTGTCAAGCCAATATATGAATTGGTTCCAATGCCAGCTGTCCGTCCAACTTCACCTGGAAGGCA
This sequence comes from Thuja plicata, assembly GCA_018584345.1. NCBI lineage: Eukaryota > Viridiplantae > Streptophyta > Pinopsida > Cupressales > Cupressaceae > Thuja > Thuja plicata. Next base: position 2,276,829 of record MU223073.1, on the reverse strand, counting down.
TCCCAATCTATCACATGAGACTCATCATATATATACTTCCTCAGAACTGAAACATGAAACACATCATGGATGCGTGACAGGATAGGTGGCAACACTAAATGGTAATCAACTGGTCCTATCCTCTCAAGGATCTCAAAAGGTCCAACAAAATAGGGTGCTAGCTTAGAGCCCTTTCCAAAATGGATTGGAATCTTATGTGGTTGCACCCTCAAGAAGACTTTGTCTTCAACTAGATAGGCTCAATCAATCCTCTTTGCATCTACATACTTCTTCTACCTATCTTGAGCTTCCTCAAGTCATTGCCTAATCAAAGTCACCTGCTGCTCCATAGCTCTGACTAGCTCAGGACCAACAGAAAATCTATCCTCGATCCTATCCCAACTGAGTGGGGTCCTACATGGTCTACCATAAAGAGCCTGGTAGGGAGGCATACCCAAGGAAGTCTGGTGCCCATTATTATAGGCAAACTCCACTAGGTGTAGGTATTCTTCCCACTGGATCTGATAGTCCATGACATACATGCGAAGCATGTCCTCTAACACTTGATTGACCCTTTCAGTCTATCCATCTATCTTAGGATGATAAGCTATACTGAAGTTGAGTCTAGTACCCATAGCTGCCTGAAGTTCTCTCCAAAAGGATGAAGTGAAGAGAGAATCTCTATCTGAGATGATCTTACAAGGTACGCCATGAAGTCTGACTATATCTCGCAAGAACACTTGTGCCACTGCTGGTGCAGTAAAGGTAGTACGCACAGGTGAAAAGTGAGCCACCTTAGTCAACTTGTCGACTGTCACCATGATGGCATCATGATGACGAGAAGACATAGGAAGACCTACTATGAAATCCATAGATATGGTGTCCCATTTCCATATTGGTACCTCATGAGGCTGAAGGAGACCACTTGGATGGCGGTGTTCCACCTTCACCCTCTGGCACTCTAAGAATCTAGATACCATCTCTGCAATCTGTAACCTCATGCCTGGCCAATGATATAGTTGCCTCAAGTTGGCATGCATCTTCTTAACCCCAGGATGTGCTGCATAAGGGGCCCTATGAGCCTCAAGCATCACAAACTCACGCAATCCTATGGAAGAAGGTATATAGATACATCCTCTATGATGCAATAGTCCTTCGGACTCCAAGGCATACTGTGAAAACTTCCCCTCAAGGGGCCTTTGAGATCAAATCAACTCACAAACCTCTACATACATCTCATCCTCTTGCAAGTGATGAAGGATGGGATCTCTCAAATCTATGCCAGTAGACATAGAAGAAAGCTCATGCCATCTCCTACTCAAGGCATCTGCGACCACGTTCTCTTTCCCTTTGATGTAATGGACATTAAAATCATATTCACATAAGAACTCCATCCATCTCCTCTGTCTAGCATTAAGGTTTGACTGAGTGAAGATGTATTGAAGACTCTGATGGTCTGAATGAAGTTTGAACCGATGTCCTAAGAGAAAATGTCACCATCTGACTAAGGCATGCACCACTGCTACGAGCTCTAGGTCATGGGTAAGGTAGTTGAGCTCGTGAGTCTTTAGTTTCCTAGACTCATAGGCTATAGCTCGCCCACCCTACATAAGAACCGCTCCCAAACCATCCAAGGAAGCATCTGTGCATACCATAAATTCTGCTGAAGGCTCTGAATCAACTAAAATGGGTACACTGGTAAGTGCTCTCTTGAGCTCCTAAAATGCCTTATCACACTTCTCAGTCCACTCAAACTTCTTTCCCTTTCGCTGAAGAGAGGTAATGGGGTGTGCTACCTGAGAGAAACCATTAAAAAACCGTCTGTAGTAACCGGCTAAACCCATGAAACTCCTAACTTCGGTCACAGTGGTAGGTGCTGGCCAATCCATGATGGCATCAATCTTCGATGGGTCTACTAAGATCCCATCACCTAAAATAACATGGCCAAGGTACTTGACCTCTGCTCTGAAGAAAGCACACTTTGCCAAGCTGCCATACAACTGATTGTCTCTAAGACACTGCAAAAATTTCCTCAAGTGTTCCTTGTGCTCTTTCTCATCCTTGGAATATATCAAGGTGTCATCGAGAAACACAACTACAAAATTGTCAAGGAAGGTTCAAAATACTCCATTCATAAGACTCACGAACACAACTTGAGCATTCATAAGACCGAATGGAACCACAGTGAATTCATAGTGGCCATATCTAGTACGGAATGCGGTCTTGTGAATATCACTATCCACAATCGTCAACTGATGGTAACGCAATTTGAGGTCTATGTTAGAGAAGACTCGGGCACCCTACAACTGATCAAACAAGTCATCGATCCTAGAAGGTGGATATCAATTCTTGATGGTCACCTTGTTCAACTATCGGTAATCCATGCACAACCTAAGAGAGCCATCTTTCTTCTTCCCAAAGATAACTGGTGCACCCCAAGGAGAAACACTAGGATGAATATGTCCTTTCTCTAACAGTTCCTCAAGCTATATCTTGAGCTCATTAAGCTCATTAGTGGTCATCCTATAAGGTGCTCTAGAAACTGGCTCAGCTCCTGGTACGAGATCAATGTGAAAGTCTATTTCCCTACGAGGAGGCATACCAGGTAGCTCTGACGAAAACACATCTGCAAACTCTTGAAGAATGGGGAAGTCATCAAGAGAGGTCTCCTTCTCTGACTATTCTTCCCTATTACTGATGGTGATGGCATACAACTGGCATCCCTTCCGCATGTATCGCTTAAGCTACATGGCGGATATCACACGGAGGGATATAGGCCTATGAACCCCAGTAATAATTGTATTTGTACCATCATCATCCAAACATTTGATCCTCTTCTTACAAAAATCTAGCTTGGCTCTGTGGGCACTTAGCCAATCCATGCTAAGAACTAGACCGGAAGATCTGAGGGGAGTAACTCTGCGATTAGCTATGGTGGTCATTCCACCAATCTGGATAGGACAATCACTAACCATCAAGGTTACAGAAACTCTAGATCCTAAAGCTAACTCTACTTCCCATCTAACCTCTTGACTAGCTGCCACTAGCCTGCAACGCTCCACAACTGATGGAGAAATAAAGGAGTCAGTGGCTCCTGTATCAAAAAGAATAGTAACATCACTACCTCTGATCTTACCTGAGGCCTCAATAATGGTAGCCTGGTGCTTTGCCTAATGATTGTCCACTGCTGCAAAAACCATGTGGGATTTACCCCTGTCCCCTACTGTTGGTTCTGACACTTCCATATGCTGACTACCACCCTATGGGCAGTCTCTAGCTAAGTGCCCCATGGCACCACATGTGTAACATGGCCCCCGTGACTGAACCCGAACACGAGGAGGCCTAGAATATTGTGATCCTACAGTCCTAGATGAACTGCTATAACCCCCCTTAGAGGACTGCTAAGTCCGTTCTGGAGGGGTATATGGTGCCTGAGACCTTTGGTCCTTCTTAGGACCCTGAGACTGCCACTATTTGGACTTGGAGCCCTGTTGAACCTGAGGTGCCCTCTGACGCTGGTTCTGCTATGACTGTTGTGGCTGTTGTTGTTTTTGTTGCTGCTGCTACTGCTGTGGGGCCCTAAATATCCCTAAAGAGTTCCTCTAATTCCCTTTCCATGTGTTCTAATATCCAGAGGCCTGAGATGAGGTATTGTGGTTTTGCAAGCCATCCCTATAGTTCTGTGGGCCTCAAACTATCTCTTCGGCCACTAAGGCCCTGTCCATCGTGAACCCCAAGTTCCTTGAAGGTACCATGCATACCCTATCTGAAATCACAAGATTTAATCCCTTGAGGAACCTGTTCACCTGTAGCTTCTCATCTCCCATATATTCAACATAGGGTAGGAGGTCGAGAAACTTGCCCTCATACTGGGCTACTGTAAGACCCCGTTGTCGAAGGTCATGGAACTTGTCTATATGGTGCTATCTGAACTATTCTAAAATATACCATTCCCTAAAGAGCTTGAGGAAATCTCCCCAAGTGAGGGTATTGATGTCAATGAGTCCCTTGGTCTCCTCATGCCTCCACCAAGTGGAGGCCCCATCTCTAAGCAAAAGGATTGTGAACTATGCCTTAAGGTTGCTGCCATAGTTCCACAACCCAAAGCACCTCTCTAGGCTTAAAATCCAAGCCTCAGCTCCTGCCCCATCTAATTCTCCTATGAAGGGAGGTGGTTTAAGCCTCATCAATTCTATGATCTGATTCTCGATATTGGGGGGTGCCCTATCGAGTCTCTGTGCACCACCCCTAGGAACACCACCTAGTACTGCAATGGACTCATCCTCTTGATCTATTTGATTTCCCCTTGCTCTAGGAGGTGGGCTCCTACTTCTCTCTCTTTCCTGATTAATAGGTGGCATGCGGTCTAGTATGAGCCCAGCCAGGTTTTAAAAGGCCAACAAAAGTGCTGCATTAGGGTCGGGAGGGGGTTCAGGAGGTGGACTCTGATCCCTCCTATGATCCTCTACTTCAGGTTGTACCTCTATACATGTCGCAAGAATACATCACAAACCACGCCCTTGCTAACAGGCTTGATGAGTGACAGGTGGCATCCTACACATGCAAGATAATTTTTAGTGATAACGTAGTGGGTTAGGTTCCCAATGTTGCTAAACATGGCTCTGATACCAAAATGTCATGCCCAACTTTTGGGCATGACACTACCTACTAATCTACCCTACTAACTACCTACTAACCATCCAACTAATCTACCCTACCCCTACCCTACCCTACCCTACCCTACCCTACCCCTATCCCATTACCCTTTCCTTCTCCTTGGCTCATGTGCCAAGTGGGTGAGATGTCAAGACAAAAGACAAGGGCTGCAAAAAGTGTCAAAATCTTTCAAGGAATAAGTGGAGGTTTTAAAGAAAAAATAAGGTTTGGGGCCCACCAAATACATCAACTTAAACCAAGGCAAGGGATTTCGAATTAATAAGCAATTTACATGCAAGGCAGGTGCTAAGCTGGGCCGACCAATTTGTTTTTCCATAAAGTGCAGCCAAGTCTTTTCTTTCCAAGAAAGGCAAGCACACATGGAATGGAGGAATGGAGGCCCAAGTGGGTGGGTGGCACATGGAACAAGGAGGTGGCACTAATACCCATGTTCACCCCTCCATATTTATTATTATTACCAAGGGGAAAGGAGATGTAGGGCCCATTTGCAAAGGGGTATATGTTTTAATATAAAATTACTTGATTTTCCTTTTCATGATTATTCATTTAGTTTATTAAAATGATGGCAAGTTGCTAACTTAAAAGAGAGTTTATTTTAATTATAATTTATGAAGGGGGTTTATTATTCTAACCCAAAATTTAGAGAGGTATCCTAGGGGGAATACTCTTTGTGGTAATGTGGGAATTAAATCATCTCTCATACATTTTCCAAAGAGCATTTGGCTCTCAAAATTCTGGGAAGTATTTTTTTTTTCTCTCCTCTAACATTGCATTACATTCATTCATTCATTTATTTTTTTGGTTATTTGAAGTTATATGTATGAAATTTTTATTCTATTAATGCAATACACAAAGAGAATCATTTATAGGGTATTTGATAATGGTAAGTTGTTAATTAGTGTCCAAATTTGATAAATGAACTATTGTTACCATGCTATCCTCCAAAGTTTGAAATTGTAATAAGGAATTCAAGATAAAGTGTTTGATCATATTGTGATAGAGATATAGATTTCAAGGGAGGAGAAATAACATATTAAATTTGAAAATTGCAAGACTAAAATTTTAAAAAAACAAACAAGAAATAACTTGCAATTCCTCTAAACTTGAGCACATGATTTTCTTTCATTTTCACAAATGGTTACATCTTCATTTACAACATTGAATGCTACAAAATTTAGTCCATTCAATTACAAACTTCACCTTCAACATGAAGGAACAATACAAGAAAAAAACACTACAATGGAGGAGTCTCTACTATCAAGGCAACAAGAACACCATCCAAGATCCAATTTCAAATGGCTCCAACACAAGGTTCTTCCCAAAATCTGAAAAAAACAACATGGTACTACCATGGAGAACTCACCTCCCATCCTAGTTCTCAAGGAGACCACCCCTGAGCTAGGAGAATCGGTAACCAATGAGTGACATTCACACCATTTTTACAATATAAAACATAACAAAAAACTCCCATCCAAGGCTAGCACAATAGGATTTAGCTTGAACCCATAACAAGGGGTGAAGGTGGATTTCTATGTGGGAGATTTTCAATGAAATACATACAAAAACCATGCCTTTCCAAGGCTATAATCCACATACCCTCTTCTATACATTCTTCTCCTTATCCCCCCCAAATTAAAATCAATAACCTTCATTGGCATGCAAGGGCCCATACACCTTACATATTTTCCCTCTTCTCTCCATGAGAAGAGACTCTACACTTCCATGAAATCCAACTAACCCCTTCCCCCATACATGGCCACTTCTTCCCTATCCAAGGGTGAGTAATTCCATTACACCCTTCACAAAAATCCCTCATTCAAACAAGAATAAAACCATAAGCATAAAATCAAACCAAAATCCCATTCCCTTACTTCACAAAAAAATACAACACATAAATCACATATACAAGGGAATGAAATGCATACTACTCTAATTTGCAACAAAAAAAGAAAATCTCTATGGAAATGGTGGAGACCAACCTTCACAAGTGTTATGAAAAAATGATGTTTGAGAAGAGCCCAATCCATTTTTCTTCCTTCAATCCAAAATCCTAATGTCTCTAAAAGTAGAGAGTGGGTGAACACCCTCTAATTCTACCAAGGGCCTCTAAAATGGTCTCCAAATCTTACCCACCCCACAACATTAATTTCAGAATTGACTCCTAAGTCCTTTGGCTGTCCTATGTCCCCTATCATAAATGCAAGATTGGAAAGGAGTGTGGGTTTGGGTAAAAGGTGAAGACTCACTTCATTTTCACAACATGTGAGTAATGGGTTATTAAGAGGGTCACCAAGGCCACTAGTGAGTTATAGAAGTGTTAGAAATGTTTCTAACCCATACCCCTATCACTAAAGTACTTGGATTTTCTTAAAATTGACCCTTAGGACATCCTTTTGGCCTCTAGAAGTGACTAAAATAAAATTTAAGTTTAAACAATTTAATTTGGTTCCATCGCCAACCTTAGTAGACATGTCATCACATAAAAATATAACAAGTGTCAAGTGACACTGTAAAATAACATAACACAACACTGACATGTCACTAATTGCATAGGAAAAACACCTAATACATTCATACAATTTACGGTCACAAATAAAATCACTTAACAACAAGGTTTGAATCTCTTTATTAGATTCAACCTTGGCTTTACAGTTTGTACATAGGGTTGGTTACTGATTCTCCTGATAATTTCCATGGTAATTTTCCTGCACACTAAATCAAACATCAGTAGCTCAATAAAATCACATGCATATACATACATTTAAATCAAATTGCATAATTAATTGACTAAACATTCTACATTTTCACTTAATAACCTTTTTCCATTTCTGTACCTGATAACTATAATTGATTACATAATCAAAATATCATAACATATTTTTCCACTTGAATTTAAAATACTAAAATAATCATTATAATGTATGTGTATACCTAAAACATCATAAACATCACCGATAAAGTATACAAAAGTAATCATCACATGACATAAATGATACTAATAATGTCTAGTCCATCAGATATAATGTCCCAAAATATTGAATCATAATGTATCAAAATAAGTGTA
>MU223073.1:2244176-2269059 GCA_018584345.1 Thuja plicata | reverse complement strand
AGTAAGAATGGGTAATGATACACCTTGTCTAGTTGAAGGTAAAGGAACTATAATGTTGAACAACCTGATTAAATGTGAAAATTCTTATTGGGTAAAAGGATTGAATTATAATCTATTGAGTGTTTCTCAGCTGAATAATTTAGGTCACAGAGTAGCATTTGAGAACAAAAAGGAAAAGATCTTCAATGAATCAGGAAGATTGATTGGTACCGGTGAAAAGACAAAAGGTATCTTATTCTATCTGAATGATACTAACATCACTTTCTTAATGACTAGAAATGAAGACATATGGTTGTGGCACAAAATATTGTGTCATGTGAATTTTGACAACATGATGAAAATAAGAAGAAGGAAAAATGTAAGAGGCTTACCGACGATGACAAAGCCTGGCAACATCATCTGCAAGAATTGTCAAAAAGGTAAAATGACAAAGTCTGGTTTCAAAAGTAAAACCCATACATATGATGATATTCTAGAATTAGTCCATACTGATCTATGTGGACCAATGAGGACAAAGATTTGGAGATAGGTATTTTATTCTCTTTGTTGATGATTACTCTAGAATGATGACAGTTATGTTTCTAAAAGATAAATATGAAGCATTCAAGATGTTCAAATGGTATAAGGCTATGGTAGAGAAACAAAGTGGTAAGGATTTAAAATTCTTAAGATTAGATAGAGGATGAGAATTTATATCAGATGAATTCACTAATTTTTGTAATGAGCATGGAATAAAAAGATAGGTTTCTACACCAAGAACACCACATCAAAATGGGATTGTTGAGAGAAGGAACATATCAATAGTTGATTGTGCTAGAACAAAGATGATAGAGAAAGGCATCACCCAAATCTTCTAGAGGGAAGCTATCAGTACTGCTATCTACACACTGAACAAAGTATAGTTGAAGAAGGACACAAAGAAGACACCTTATGAGCTATGATATGGTAAAACACCCAATGTAAGTTACTTCAAAATCTTTGGTAGTCAATGTTATATCTTAAAGGATGATAGAAATGGAAATCTTGATGCCAAAAGTGATGAAGGTATTTTTCTAGGGTATTCTACCAAGAGCAAAGCTTATAAATGTCTTATCAAGGATTCTAATAAAATTGTTGAAAGTGAAAATGTAAAGATATATGAATTTTCAAAAAAGAATGAGCTAGAAAGCACAAAAGAAGCAGAGGACTAAAACAAGTTTGTATACTGTGAAGAACCCAAAACTCTTCCCGAGCAACAGTGCTTAATTCCAGAACAAAAAAATGTTGCAACCGAAGGTAAGGCTAAAATTACCGAGAGTCGGGATAATGATCAAAATAATGTGCAAGGTGATAAAGAACAGAATGAAGATCAAATGATGATCAAGCTGATAGACAAAGAGCTAAACCTATAATTGTAAGATATGTAAGAAGGAACCATCTAGAGATCCAGATAATAGGAGATAAGAAACTGGGTCAAGAACAAGAAGTAAGTCTTTAAACTCAGATTGTTTAATTTGTGAGTTTGAGCCAAAATCTATCAATGTTGCACTAGATAATGAAGAATGGATAAGTTATAGGAATGATGAGATTGAGAATATTGAGAAGAACAAGACATGGTCACTTGTGCTAAGACCAGATGACAAGAATGTCATCAGTACAAAATAGATATTATGCTCAAAAATAGTAGATGCTACCTCCATCACCACTCACTTAAGCAACTAGTTAATATCCTTATCATACTCCTCAATACCCCTTCAAAATCCTCCATATTCCCTAGAGCCATTTGACCTATATCAAGCTCTAGGATCCAATGTAATTGGGGTACCCACTCCACCGCCTATCTACCTGGAATGGGAAGAAATGAAGAACACCCTTAAGGAGATCCATGCATGTACTAAAAAAAAGACCTTCAAGTTTGAGTAAGTATGTACTTATCTATTTGACTGATCCATCATAGCGATTCCCTTACCCAAGAAATTTGAAACTCTAAAATTTGACAAATATAGGGGGAGGGAGATCCCATCAATCATGTCAAATAATTTTACATAGATTGCCAAGAGGTTTCCTAAAGTGAAAACTATCTCATGCACCTCTTCCTAAATATCTTGGGGGGAACCACTCTTCAATGGTTTTAAAAAATACCTTATGATACAATCTTGACATTTGTGGAACTATCTAAGAAATCTTTGGCATAGTATGCACACAACATTAAGAGTGAACTATCTCTCCTAGACCTCTATAATTCTAGGCAGAAGGATGGAGAAAGATTGGCTGATTACCTCTAGAGATGGAAATGCCTTACTACATGACTATCATATCAACCCCCTAAAAAAAATTTGACAAAGATATTCATCGATAATCTTCACCCCAATCTATCCCATCAAATGTGCATGAATTGTCTGCAAACCTACCAAGAGATTTGATGAAAGGGAATGGACCTTGAGAAGGGACTTATGGATGATGATACCATCAAGCACTATAAGGAAACACAACATGATAGGTCCAACAATGACTATTCACACTATTGGAAAAATAATAAAAATGTAGTAAATGATGGCAAAACAGACACCAAGCATGTCCAAATAATTCTGGCTATACCAAAGCCACCACAAAATCCCCTCTGTCAACCAATGGCCAATGAAAAAAATGCTATATCAGTCACTCGGTGATAATATAAACCTTGAGTGTAGAATACATAGAAGTTCACATTCACCCCTTTAAGTGAACCCCTAGATGTCATCTTCCATAGAATGGATAAGACAAATCTGATTGTGTACCCACATACTCAACCATTTGACAAGTCTACTCCCAAACCTACTTGGTATAAAGAGAACAAGTACTATGATTACCATCGTGTTAAGGTACATGCCACCATAAAGTGTATCAAGATAAAACAACACATCCAAGATCACATAGATCGAGAGGAAATCACAGTGGATCCTTTGACATAGACCTCATCTAATTCAAACCTCCAAATTTACCAAAATGTGTTTCCTCAACATAACACTAACAAGGGAACTGCTAATCCCAATCCACCCCAGAACCAAGGAAAAGAAAAACAAGGGGATCACACCAATGACAAGGATTATACCACTTCCCATATCAACTATGATAAGTTTTTTGTTTGCATCTCCAAAGTTGACCCCTCTATTAATGTAATCCATATCAAGAGTGTAGAAAGTTAATGCACAATTACCACTCATCGAGGAAGAATATCTATTGCAGGTGCCACTACTTCTTCATCCTCCAGTGCACAATACAATATCTTGGAACAATTTGGGAATACGCCTATACAAATATCTATTTTGGATTTCCTTAGTACCTTACCCATCCATCAGGAGATCCTTAATAAGGCCTTCCAAGATTCATGTGTACCCAATGAAATTGACGCAACACTATTCCAAACCCTAGTAGGCTACATATCAACATCTTGTGGCCTCTCATTCAAACCCTCTAACATGCCATCTATAGATCCAAACCATATCCTCCCACTCTGCATTTCCATCACGATCAATGATTTCATAGTTAAATGGGTCATGATAGATAATGGTTCAACCCTTAATTTGTGCACATTGAAATTCATTAAGTGGTGTACACTGAAGAAAACATAAAAAATGACATCATTAAAATAAAATCCTATGAAAATTTGGAACACACCTTTGAAGGTACCATCTCACTTCCCATCCAATTGGACCTAGTAGTATAGGACATGATATGCCATGTTGTTTATTTTGACCTCCCATACAACATCCTCCTTAGTCACCCATGGATCCATTCCTTGAAAGTCATCCCTTACATATTTTACCAATGCATCAAATTTCCACACAATGGTGCTGAAGTAACTATCCACACTGACCCCCAACCCTTCACATAATATCATGCACTGGAATCCTCTTTTCCAAACTCAAATCAATTCCTAGGGATTGATATTGACACTTCAATTTCTAGTTCCCCCAAAACCCACTCAAATCTAGAAACTTTTGTTGCATCTACTCTCTCCACCATGAAGATTAACAATAGGGGCTATGGGGAATATAAATTATTAGATGCCTTCATAGTTTGAGAACTAACATTGGACTCACATGCTCAGGGATGTCCATCCCATCAATTTCTATCAGAACAGAGGGAGCCACAACCTAAGAAAATGGGTTCTTCCACATTCCTCTCCTACAAAATTCTAAACAACCAAGAAATGGAGCTTGAAACCAAAAAATGGTTATACACAGATGCACCACCTTCTGATGATGGATTCCTTGGTTAATTTAAAGAGAAGTACCCCAAATATCACAAGATGGTTACCGAACGATGGAAATACCAAGGAGGTGGTTAGGCCACAAATAAATTGCTATGTAGGCTCCCATTGACCATCCCCAACTACCTAGAAACAAAGGCATGGGTTTTTTCCTAGACATAACTGGGAGCACTAATACGAACAACAATACCTACCATAATACCCTCATAAAAATTGCTAAAGTCAAAGACATCCTGAAAGATAAAGTTAAGAGATCCTATGATGATATCCTTGACAATGAAACCTTCCTAGGTAATTTTTTCCTTCACCAACTCTCCATAAAATTCATTGACGTTCTACTTGTTCACCCCAAACTCATAGAGTGGGACCAACCAAGTTTTTCACATATTGATGAGTTCCAAAGTGAGGACGTACTCTTGAGATTCATGGGGGAAACAAAACAACAACAAGATTAGAGGAATAAATCAACACGTCTATAAATAGGACCCTATAATATAAGAAGAGGTAGAGTGTAATGTATGTAAACTATAAATATGGAAATGATGTAAATATGGGGGTTGATGGATTGTTATGTGTAAGAAAAATAAGATGTTCCTTTTAACCTTAAATACACAAAGGAAGGATCCAAATTGATTAACCCAAAAGGAAGGATCAATGCATAAATGAATCAATAGATTGTAAATGAGATTAAAGAGGAAGACCTTAGATTCTATTTTATAGAAGAAAATGTGTGATAGTTTTAGAAAGATTAAAAACTTTAATTGAAATGAATTGAAGAAAAGTACTAACCTCAAAATGCTACAGATCTGAAGAATGTTGTTTTCGGGTGTCTACCCTGAGTTTCTAGAAAATTTGCCACCGGATCTAGAACAGAAACATAAAGACAAAAAAAATTGAGAAATATTCTTCTGATCTGGATTAGTTCCAATTTTGACCCAAAAGTGAATGTCACCTTTGACCCATAATTTATGATTCTAACCTAGAATTTCCTATTTTGACCCTGAAAAAAATGTTGATTTTGACCCAAAAATGAATGTCACCTTTGACCTAGAATTTTTGATTCTGACCCAGAATAGAATGTCGATTCTGACCTAAACTCTCTAATAGAAAATCTATTTCTGGATCCTGATAGTTTGCAAAAAAGGGTATCTGAATGTGCACTCCAATTCATTGTTCCAAACCTGTCCCTACAAGAAAAATAGTTTGTTTTTGGGGGGGAGGGGTTTGCCTTGGTCAAACCCTGATTTTGGAATTAACCTCAAATTATAATTGAAATTGCATAAGTTATCAAAGTAAATGAACAAATTCACCTTTCTTGTATAGAAACCCTTGTGGCGGATTCAAATCCGTGGATCCAAAAGTATGTATGCACCAAATGGATTTAGAATGTAGAATGTCAGATGTAGGATGTCTCAAATAAATTTCTTGTAGATATTCAACACCAATCTTGATTGGATCTTGGAATAGGAAGAATCTTGGAGGAATATGGATGGAGAAGTCTTCAATAAGAGGGCTCCATAGAGATTGAATCCTCCAATGGCTACCAATGGATCTTCTTGATGAATTGAATGCTTGAAAGTGTTTTAAGGCTTGAGAGTAGATGAATTATTCAATATATATTTATCTTGATTCAAATCTTTCTTCTTCACACTTAGATTTCACTTCTTGATACTTCTTATGGTTGATGATTTTCAGTTAGAGAAAATGAGAGGAGAAGGCTTCCTTATATATGAATCTAGGGCACAATCTTATAGAGAGGCCTACATAGGAGAATTAAATTCCAATTAGATCTATATCCCTAGAAGTGGACCTATATTAAATATAATTTAAGAATTGTCTCTTCGAAGACCAAAACAACCGACCTAGAATCGGGAATTAAACCTTTCCGAAGCCTGACATCCAAAAAATTTGGAAACTTGAAATATTGATGTTGGGTTAGAATTAAGGTTTATTATGACCTAGGTCAAGGTTGAGGTTTAACTTGACCTAGAAATGTTTATTTTGAACCTGAGGTCAAAAATCTCAGTTTGCAGTTTAGGGTGCCAGAAACATGCCAGAGAAAAGTGGGAAATGGGGCAGAACAGGGGGAAATCCATATCCAAGTCAGAGACCCATTCAAGGCACTTTAAATGACCCAAAACCACTTACTTGGAAGGCTAAAATAGTATACAATTGAAGTGCTTCCATTTTCTGACTATACAGACCCAAAGAAATATTTTAGGGAAGATGTCTTTATTCGCAAAAATAAAAATAAGAACAAAAAAGAAAAGTATGGGTCTCCTAGTGAAAACGCCTTTGGGGTACTATATGACTCTAAAAAAGTAAAACAAAGGGTGTATCTTGTGGAAAAATGTCTCTGAGGTTCCACAAGATGAAGACACTCCTCTTCCTCTTATTCATGATTAGAGGCCAGAATAGTCATGTATTCTCATTGAAGAAGCCAAGACTGTCAATCTCAAAACAAAAGAATGTCCAAGAATTACATACATTGCAACATCACTATCAAAGGACAAAGAAGAATATCTCATTTCACTCCTCCAAGAGTCTACAATCTACTTTGTGTTGTCTTAATCCTATACATGGGTTAGATCATAGCCAAGTTGTGCATTATCTTGCAGTAGATCCAAATGTGAATCTAGTCAAGAAAAAGATTCAAAAAATGCATCCTAAGGTAGCCTTACTAGTCAAAGAAGAATTGGAAAAACTATTACAATCTAAGATCATAGATGCCATTGATTACTTAGAATGGATTTCCAACATGGTTCCTATTTATAAGCCAACCAGAGAAATCAAAATATGTACAAATTTTTGGGACCTCAACAAGGCATGTCCTAAGGATGATTTCCCCTTACCAAAAATTGACATGATCATTATCATCACAATGAGACATGAGATTATATCACTCATGGATGGTTTCTCTGGCTATAATCAGATACACATTGTAGAAGAAGATCAATATAAGAAAACATTTATAACCCCCTGGGGTACCTTCTAGTATAACATGATGCCTTTTGGTTTGAAGAAGGTAGGGAACACATATCAAAGAGCCATGAATGTCATCTTCCATGACATAATTCATAAGATCCTTGAATATTATGTGGATGATATCCTGGAAAAATAAAAAGACAAGCTTAGATCACCTCAATATGTTGGAATGTGTATTTGATCGCCTCCATCATTACAACTTAAAGCTCAACCCAAAGAAGTGTGTCTTCAAAGTTTTATCCAGAATTTTTTTGGGCTTCATAGAAGTAAGATGAGGCATATAAATTGATCCAAATAAATTCAAGGCCATAATGGAAATGCCTCCACCAAAAACAATCAAGCAGTTAAGTAGCCTATAAGGAAAGCTATAGTCTGTCTACTAATTCATCTCACATCTTTCTGATAAATGTCAACCATTAACCCATCTATTATGCAAGAAAACCAATTTCAAATGAGATCCGTTATGTCAAAGAAGTTTTTAAAAGATCAAAGAATATATGGAAAATCCACCCATCCTTGTAACACATACTCCAGGAGATCCTCTCATTTTATACATATCAAAAACCACTACAACACTGGGGAAATCTTGGCTCAGCTTGACGATAATGGAAAATAAAGAGCTATATACTACATCAGTCATACGCTTGTCAACTATCAACTAAATTACACACCAATAGAAAAAGATTTCCTAGAAGTTGTTTTTTCTACTCAGAAAACTTGACACTACATTCTCACTCATACTATAAAAATCATTTCCAAAATAGATCCTCTAAAATATCTAATTTCCCGCATGACACTTAGAGGCTGCATGGATAAATGGGTAATGATCCTCAGTGAATTTCGGATTTAGTATGTAGACATAAAGGTGATCAAAGGTCAAGTCATTGCAGATAAAATAACAGAGGCACCATTGGTGGATGCATATCCCTTAGTTCTAGAATTTCTAGATGAACACTTGTGCATGATCAAAGAAAAAACCACTTGGAAACTCTTTTTTGATGGATCATGTATAGCCCATGGGTCAAGGACAATAATCCACTTTGTCACCCCTCAAGTCACATACATTCCCAAGTTATTTCAAATCAGGATTTCCTTGCACTAACAACATTATGGAATATGAGGCACTCATGTCAAGGTTAAAGATGAAAATTCAATGGAACATCACAAAACTACAAGTATTTGGAGATTCAAAACTCATTGTAAATATAACCCTAGATGAGTTCCAAATAAATGATGACAAGTTTCTACCCTAGAAATAATTGGTGGACAAAATAAAAGAACAATTTCTAAGTTTAAAGATCACATAGGTGCCCAGATTATAGAACAAGGCAACAGATGCAATGGCCACCATAGGATCCCTTCTTGAAATTCCCCAGGATGTAACACAATATGAAATCTTGGTTGAGCAGCTCCATGTATTTGCTTATGAGAATCTCAATTCTGAAATGGTGTGCATCTTGGTTGGTCCCCTATCTGCATGGTACCATGACATCCACGCTTATCTAAATAATGGTATCATATCCCCTAGCTCACAAATACCTAATGCTAGAACCTTATTCACAAAGAATCCTTCTACAATCTTGTAGCTAATAACCTATATCGTTAGGGATATCACAATGTTCTCTCTAGATGTTTAGAGCTAAACGAGGTTGCTCTGGCATTACAGGAGGTGCACACTAGAATTTGCAATTCCTACATGAGTGGCATAGTCTTAGCCAAGAAAATTATTAGAGGAGGATACTATTGGCCCATGATGGAGCACAATGCATGTAAATTTGTAAAGAAAAATCAACCACGTCAGTAACATGTAAACCTAATCCATGCTCTAGCACAAGATCTACATACTATTGCGCCTCCATGGCCCTTATCATGTTGGGGCTTTGAACTCGTTGGTAAGATCACCCCCTATCCTCAGATGGACACAAGTATATCATCACTACTAGTGATTACTTCACAAAATGGGTGGAGGAAATTCTACCCAACCTCACAATAGGAGTCCAAATATCTAAATTAATCCTCTACCACATCCTCTACCATTTTGGCATTCCCTTCACCATTTTCATAGATTGTGGCATGCCATTTGAAAACTAAAAAATGAAAGATTTGTGCGACCAATTCCACATCCATCATCGCTTCTCCAGTCCATATTTACTGCAAGGAAAAGACCAAGAGGAGGCAACCAATAAAACCCTCCTAAAAATCCTCAAGAAGGTTGTTAATGATTCTAGTTGTGACTGACACCTTCAAATTAATCCCATCCTCTGGGCATATAAAAAGTAGAAAATGACCTGAAAAAATCATTATCTTGGTGAAAACCTGGCAAATAGGCACCTTAATGATAACAAAAAAAAAACAAAAAAAAGAGTAAAGAGGGATAGTTTTTCAATGGTGAAAACTTTGTAATTAGGTACCTTAGACAAGTATGTGTGGTGAAAACCTTGAAATATGTGTCACACATAGAGGACCATACCATTATCTATCAAACTCCTACCCTATCCACTCCCATCCTATCCCATCCATCTATCTACCAAATCCCCCATTCACCTAAGCTATCACAGACCCCCTATTCCCTGGGTGTTCCATTATTGAATGCACCTGTTAAGATTCATACTACTATCCCAATTCTCGACCTTTGTATATATTGGTCACTTTATTGTATAATAGTGTCAGTTTCATTATACATATTGAGTCTTGGTTTTAATAAATATCTCTCATTCTGATCACCTAATTGCTTCTCGCACATCCTATCTATACAACATAAAATTTGTAAAAAAAAACAAATCCAAAACTAGTGAAAATCACAAAAAATACCAAACAAATCATAAACTCAGAAAACACCTAAAAATTAGAAAATAAGTAAAAAATCCACAATTCACAAGTTTGTCCATATCCACTACCTCTTGAGTTCATGTTTCCTCTCATTTGTACAATGAAATATTTCTTGCAATAAAGTACCATTCTCCCTCTTCCCATTGAGTTAGTTTCACATCCTCCCAACCCGTCACCACTCGCACCATGTCTTTCTCCCAATAAAATGAGCTTAACCCCATCATGCTGAGATTTTCCCAGCCATAGTGATCACAAAAAGTCTTCATAAATGAACTTTAAGATTGATTTTGTAAGCTATCATTTCTTTCAAATCCATTTCTAGTGAATGTCCATTTCGATATCAAAACAATATTTTACTGTCAAGATGCATCCTTCGAGTGTCGGCTTATCAATCCTCCATCACACAATCTTTTTCATGGAAAAAACTTTGGATTGAATGACTGCTTGGCCATGATGTCTTTTTTGTTGATTTTATCTTTTTGTTTCAGTAGACCCTACTCACAATTGCCTCGATCTTCAATATCTTGGATTGTGTATATTGGAATACATGTCATTTGTGAAATGATCTATTTGTGGGTACTTTAGTGCAATTTTTTTGGTCACACAGTTATGGTTATGTATGCCTCACTGGGGGCAGGATCTCGTGCACTTCCAAGTCCCTAAAAAAGACTTGGGTTTACTATGGATTCCTCACAAGTTTCACTGCATTAGTTCCACCTTGATTGTTGATCTACATCTATACTCTTAAATATATCTTGTTTGTCTGAGAGTCTAGTCCACACAAAGGAACCATGTCATCCATGTTGTCTAGCATGTGAGGCATACCTCCTCTTGCAAAATAAAACTAGGGTATACCCTCTAATATTAACACAATATAATCCTAAAAATATCATGTAGTTAGGTTGCATTAGTTAGTTTCATTTAGCATTCTTGCAATCTACATTATGAGGCTCCTATTTATTCACTATTCCCCATCCCGATTGGGTCATCATGTCCCAGATCTACCCTTGGTCTACCCTGCCCCCCATAGAAGCATCTCGTGATTCCAGCTCATTTCCCTTTTTTTCTCTTCCTCCTCATTCTTCTTCCTACCTTCCTTTTTTCGAGAAAATCCCACAAAATTTATTTTTGCGTTAATTTTTTGAGGGGACATAATCTCCCACTAGAATTTATTTTCTCTCTGGGGCATCTTATTTTATTTTTCTTTGATGCGACACTGTCTCTGATACCGCATCAAAGAGGGGAAAAATGTAAACGTCTAATATCATCCCTGCACACTTATAATAATTTAATTAATATTTCTCCATAACATTATAGTTAATTTTAATTAATTATATTTTTAATATTCTCCTAAAAATTTAATTAAATTGGGTTCATTTTCCAAGGTATTTAAATTTAATTTGAATACATCCCTCTAAATGTATTAAATTTTATTTAATATATTCCGTCCATTAAATCCCCTTTTAAATAAATCTTAATTTATTTATTCCCTCCACATTCTAATATTATTCTAAACCTTGATTAATTTAAATATAATTTGGATTAATCCCAAACCCACCTAAAAAGCCTAGTCTACACCTATCACCTCAACCACTAAACCTATCCTTCTTGCTAATCACTCCCTAATCTTACTTAAAAAAGTGATTCCTAAACTCATTAGTGCTGATGGGTTTCTCACACATGTGTGAGAAACCAATGCCCATGAAGCCACCAAACTTCCTTAAATATTCCAACTCCCTTCTTACATCTTTGTCCCCCACTCCTTTCTTCAATGTTGCTCACCTTAAATGCCCATTTTGTTCCAAGTGGACTATTGCATGGCCATCCCTTCCAAGCCCATGTGTCCCTTATGTGTTTCCTATGTGGATACCACATAGGTTCCACCTCATTCAAGCCCTTCCCTTCCCTCTAAATATCTATAAATATGAGCCATGCCAAGAGTAAATGATCTTTCATTTGTGTATAGTTATCATGCTAGTATTGCTCTAGGATTTCATAGTCATTTTCATGCTTTTTTAATCTTAATTTGAATCTATAAATCACATTCTAGGTAAATGGAAATGAATCTTAGTTTCATTTGATCTTGCATATCATTTTATTTTTGTCTTTGAATTTTCATATTCATCATTTGGTGAAGGCTTGAGACAAGTTTATCATACTTGTTTTTGAGCTCTTCATCACATCCATTAGCTTTAATTAGTTTTCAATCCATAGAAAGAAAGCAATCAATAGTGGGATTTATATTTTTCATTGGGAGAACACACCCACATTCCTTTCTAAGAGAAAATAAACAAATCTTGGGTGCACTTGTTTGGCTCATTGGAGGTTATGTTGAAAGCTATGTGTAGTTGCAAGTTTATGAACATGTTAGATTAGAATGAATGATTTATTTGCCTAATGTTTGCATGTTTGTGATTTTTACACACATGTCAGTTTTCATATTACACACTCATCAAGAACATACCTCAAGAACATCCTAAAGCATCATGAAAAACACTAATCCATTCAAATCCATTACAATCATTGGATTTGTCAACTCTTTTTCATCAAGCCTTGAAGAACACTGTCATCAAGAAGCTGAGACAATAAGAATATGCCTTGCGAACCTCTTAAGTATAAAATATTTGAGTTGAATACAAATAATTATGTCCTATATAAACATGTAAGTGTGCTCCATAAAATGTTTACTCTGTTGAGCACAACGAACCCTTTTTTGGCATCCTATTGACATTGACTGTCACCTTTTCTACCAGTCAAATTTTATACCCTGTTTACCTGTCCAAATCTTCATGTAACACTCTAAAAATTTGGGTGAACATGATAAACACCTTCAAAAACCTTCTTCTACATACCCATCTCTATATCTATCATATCTGCTTCTCACCAGACCTTAGAAGACTCTACTCCACTAAGTAACCTACAACAATTAAGTTATAAATAACCAGTCTCTTCTTCTAATCACTTATTTTGATCACTTCCTCTACTATGTTGACATAAATTCCAACACATTCATCTTTCAAATTTTCCATTATTGCAACAATCTCCCCCTTTGGCATTGATGGCAACATGTGATGTAAAAAATAAGTAATGCAATCGAAAACCAACAGTCTCTCTCCAAGAAACATAATCAACAGTACTACCAACAATATCCTTCATCATCTTTCAAAGTATCTCTAATAACACTTCTTCTTCTCCCCCTAGGAAAATGGTTGACTTTGTTCCAATAATATTACATAATCTTCTCTTCATCTTCTTCTCACCCTTAAGTACTAGATGTTTTCTTTACCTTAGTTTTCTTTTTTACATCTATTTCTCTCCCCCTTTGACATCAATGACAAAGGCTTATTAACTGTTCACATGAAATTATCCTTGTCAAATCAATGTAATCTTCCCTTTTCCTTTCATCTTCTAGAACTTCACCTTGCTTTACCTTTCCATGCTTACTAAACCCCCCGAGTAGTAGCCTTCATACATCAATCCAACTTTTAATGATATTTTCATGTGCCTCATCTAGACTGATGCATTCCTTTTGCATCTTAGTTTTGAGTGGGAGGATAAAGTATTTTTGACTTTCCTTTGGGTCTCACTGATGTAGATCCCATATTTGTGATCTCTTTGTTCTTTTTACCTCTTGACCTCTTCTTATACTTCTTCTCCTCTACTCCTTTCTCCTTTTCTATTCCTTTCTTTCTACACTTGTCACTCTTTTGCATTCTCATGTTTGGTCCTTTAGTGTCACCTCTATCCTCCTTTATTCAATAATTTTCATAAATAACTTTAGATATATTGCATCTAATTTATAGAACCATTGTCTATTTTTTCTTACCTTTCCTTTTAGCAAAACTGTTGAGCATTGTTTTGACACAAGCCAACTTGCTAGGATCTCGAGATTCAATTTCCTCTCTTGAAAGAATAACAGAGTTATTCCCAAGGTTCTCCGGGGTCGGGTCACAATCTTCTTGGTTACTCAGTTGAAGATAAATGTGATTGTTCACAAGGAGGCCTTTTCTAGTACGTTCAAGACATCAAATTGCAAAATACTGTTAGTTTATTTTTTGGTATTTTCCATTTTAACAAGTATGGATATGGTAAATAACATGCAACTTTTGTATTTTCAAGATAGTGATTTTTAGAATTTCAAGACAAAATTTAAAGAGATGAGGGTAACAAGAAATGCAAAAAATTGCAAAGAAAAGTGAAATTCTAAAGACATAAACCGCTGTAAACCCTTCCTTGCGAATTGAATACTGGAGAGATTTGGAACAACCCATGAAGCATAAATCAGACCATTTCACAATTCACTACTCCACAGATGCAAGCGTTTGGAGAAAAGATATGTTTTACTCATATGAGATATTCAAAATCTATCAAATCACAAAGCCACCAAGACGTGCGCACCCACTAGACGGATTTATTGTTAAGCCCAAAGATGACCTCCTCCACACATTCTTCATAGCAAGGTAGATATACAAAAGCAAACTCCAACTAAAAGTAGCACGAATTCAAAACACAACAACACAAAGGGCTCTCTAAAAATAAAGAATAATGCAAGCATACATTCAATAAATTTGCATAGATAGTAGAAATTCACACACCACAAATGAAACACCCAATGTAGATCTTTATTGTATGAAGAATTCAGCCTTTTACATTGCTTTTTGATTACAATATATAGAGTTTTGATCTACAACTCTGATTTTCAGAGTTAGGGCATCAGAGAGTCTAAACTAAAGAACAAAAGCTAAGACTAGAACTTTTTCTGAAGGGAAACTACTACTAATTGATACTATATAACTCGAATGGATTCTTAAACCCATTTACAATCCATTTTCTCATGCAAAGAGGGAAAAATTTTCCAAGAAGAGAAAGGGAAAGAAGGTAAGTTTCTTCTGTGAACTTGGAGTCTTCTTCTTAATTCTTGTGGTTCTTCTTGGATTCTTCATCTGAGGCTGTTTCTGGTAGTGGGAACTGATAGGAGACCCTTAGTCCCTCTATAAAAAACTTAATTTGTCCATTTATCTAATCTGGAGTCCAATTGGTTTTGAAAAAAGTGACCTCACTGGAAGCACCCAGGTTTTTTGAACCCCGACCTCTACCCTGAAACTTTAATGTCTTTAAAATTTCTTAAGTGTTTCCCAAAATTCAAAATTTGGAAGAGTCCCAAAACATCAGACTTGTCGCAGGTTGAAAGGCCAAAAAAACTTGAAGAGGCTGAAAAGGCCAAAAGTTTTGAAGGCCGAAAGGCCCAAAATGCTTCTTGTTTTCAGGGCTGGAAGGTTGAAATGTCGGAGGCCGAAGGGCCAAAAAATATGCCTCAGTAGAAATTTAGCCAAGTGTGAAAATCTTGCCCTGTTAACTAGACCTTGAAGCTTTATTCAGGAAAAACCTCTAGGTGAGTTGTCCGGAGCCTCTGTACTATATCCTGAACTTCTTCAAAATTGATCTCCTTTCTTTTTATCTTAGTGACCGTTCATTCTTGCTTCTTTCTGAAGATAGTTGATTCAGAAGAGAAGAATGTGATCTGTTCTCCATGTTGGGACATTCTTTGTATTTCCTCTTTCATGTAAAATAACTGCTACAAGACCTCTTTAGTTTTAACTCTTGCCAAAATGTCTTTGAACTGTTGAACCACCTCTTTTGACGAACATAGAGCCTGTTTATCTTTATCTCGATATACATCAAGGATGACCCCTATGAAGAACACATCCATATCTTCAATCCATTTTTTTACTTCCTCTCTCTTGTCAGCTATGAGGGCCTGGTGTTTCTTTTAAACCTTAATTATTTTGGTCATCTGTTCAGTCCATGCCTTAAATTTGTCCAGTTCTTCACCTTCATAGACCTTCACCAGGATTTGGAAACGTTTCTCTTAAAATATCTCCAAGCCCTGGAGGGTTGCTTGCCACTTAAATACTTCTAAATTTATACCCCCACCATTCTCCACCAGGTTAATTAGTGAATTGGCCTCGACCAATATAGTCTGATACAACCTGAATACCAATGGGATAGCCTTCTCTTCGAATTGTTCAAAGTCATTTCTCCAATTAGCACTTTCCTGGATGAAAGAAGGAGTCAAACCCGCCAGCAAATCTGGTGTAGCCCTTTTATCTAGCATGGCTTGTAATGAAGCCTCTGAACAATTGGGTCAATAGGACCCACCATCTTTTGAATGAACCCTTTTAGAGCTTCATTTTGATCTGTTAAAGATTTGATGGTCTCTTCATCTTTATTCATGAACCCTAAAGCGTGCTTAAGCCCTAGAGCTGCTAGTGTCTTGCTCCCTTCTCTGGTAGGTTCGCCCAAATACACCTCTCTAAATATATAATCTTCCATTGTGCTAGGTGTTTGAGAAGTGCTCAAGGTTGGGATAGCTATCTATGCTTTCTAATGACCCCTAGTATCTTGTGTCACATATGACATGGTTCTTTCTGGTACATCAATTTCTTCCTGGTAGAAGGCTTGCCTTACAGAGGTCATATTTTTATCCTCTTTATCACATGCCTTGCCCGGAAGTCCATGTCATCATTTTCATCCTTGTCCACATCTACATTCATGATTGGTCAGTCATATATCTTGTCTTTTGTGTAAATGTCGTCTAAGACCTCATTTGAATCACATTCCCAAACCTTTGAGGAGATAGGAACCTTTAATACCTCTTTTGCTAGAGCAAGGTTCATTCTGCAATAGTCCCAGATCCTGACCTCATGATCATCTATGCAATTTATCTAGTGATCTTCCAAGTGTGGCTCATGTATGTAGAATTTGCCAATAATGTGGCTGTAAGTACCTATGGGGTCAAAATGGGCTCACACTATTTTTTAGAGCTGCAAGGGACAATCATCCCATTCAAAAGCCAAGGATTTGTAAACTTTCATTTCTTGTAGTGCGTATGGTCCCAAAGAGATGGGAAAGTCCCAATAGTGCTTCTTTTTATGTTTTATATGCTTGTATGCATCTGCAAGCTTCCTAGCCATCTCCAGTATAATTATCCAATCAGATGGATACCTTGGCAGCTTCTTTGTTTGCAAGGTTGATCCAGCTATCTGAATGTATGTGAAAGTCCTAAATTGGATAAAATAGGCCCCAATGGCCCTTACTTTAGTAGCAGCCTCCTCTGACATCCTCTTAGCAAAGTCACCTTCAATGGATCAGATGACTGTGAATATGAATGCATCGTTAACTATCATGTGGTCAGGGGAATCCTTTGGCATGTTCGCCCTTTTTATCAACTGTGGGTATACAATGTGGGGCCACATGTTTGGATCATTTAGACTCCCCCTCTTGGTAAGGCCTGGATAATCTACCCGTTCTGCTAGTAAGTAAACCACGTAGGTGCTCATGTAGAACTTAGGATTATGTTTTACTTCTATCAATTGCTCATCCAAATTGTCACTAATAATAGTGCCCCAATCGAATCTTGCCTTTCATTCTCAGATCCTTTCTATCAATAGGATCATCCAGTGCTTGAGTTGAATGGATTGAGGTAACCCATAAACCTGACTTATCAATGTTATGGCTGTTTGGATGTCATCTTTCATATAGCCTCTTCGAAGGTCTATCTTGTCCAACTTTTTCTTTAGAAGAGGCTGCTTGAGCTACTCATTGTTCATCATCTCATTTATTGCATTCTCTCTATTGCCAAACTACTTTGTCCCTTTTCCAATATGGAAGTCATAGAACTTGTCTATGCCCTTGAGAAGGTGGAAAATGTCCTCAATGACATCTAGCCTTATATCTAGTACCACCTGACCCTCCATGTTTACAACCACCCTTTTATCTGAGTCATAGTGGTGAGCCAGGGCGACGATCAGCTTTGAAGATGAGACAGCCACTGGGTGTGCAACTATGTTTACTAACCCACATAGGACCAATGTGGTGCAGTCATCAAAACTATTTTCTGGCTGAGAACATTGAGTCAGGAACTCATTCCAGTCTACATTGCCAATGTTGGTATCTGTTATCTCACTATGCTTGTTCCCCACCTTAGAAATTGGGGGATTCCCTTTGTATTGATACTTCATCGAAGAGGTTGTCTTTGGTTCAGTCATTCCTGTAATAAAAAAAAGTAATTAGTAGCTTATTGAACATAAAAAACAATTTAAACTAGGAAAGCAAGAAAGAGAGCTGTTTAAACATTTAAGTGCAAATTTTCACACTTTCAGGCCTGCGAAAAAAAAGTTATTTGAAGAACAAGGTCCATTGAACCTTTCAGGATTCGAAACTATGAAGTGTTTTTTTGTGGACGCCGAAAGTCCAAAAATGTTGAGGAACCCCGAATGACCAAACTAAAATGTTGTAGGAAGGATGCATTCAGCCTTTTCAGACCTTTTGGTCTTTCAGACCTTTCGAAGGTTTGAAAGGCCGACAAGTCCGAAATGACACTTAGCAAAATTTTGGAGATTTCTTTTCGGCTTTTCAGAGTCTGAAAACCTGTGGCAAGGGCCGCGAATGAAAAAAAAAAAGAACATAAACCCTAAGACAAAAAGGAAACTAGAAAACCCTAGGCCCAACAGGGAGGGACATCCCTGTCAAAACACAAAGGCACAAAGGCCTGACAAAACTAAGAAATAAGGTGCCCTAGGCTGGACAGGCACTAGGTGCAAAAACAAACCCTAGACCGAGACCTGAAAACACAAAACCAAGGCAGGCGAGAAGAACCTACCTTGAAAGAGCTAGGAGCGGGAGGACAAACTAGACAGCTCAAAAATGCAAGTAGTCAATGAGGAGGAGTAGATGAAATTGCAAGCATAAGGCAAAAAATGAAAAGTGACTTTAATTTTGAAGGCCTCTCCTATTTATAACCCACAGGCTGATGTCAGCTGTTTCAGGCCTTTCGAACTCCGAAAGCCCAAAAATTTTGGAAGAGAAAAGTGCCTTCAGCCTTTCGGGGTTTTTGGAGGCTGAAAACACTGAGAGATCCAAGTTTTTGGTATTTTGGCCATTTCGGCATTTTGGCATTTCAGAGTACCTAAGTCATCCAAAAGGCTGAAAAAAGGCTCTCTTCCTTTCTTTGACTTGGTTTAAGAAAATTTCTTCAAGGGCTGACTGGATTTTACACAAGGGGAAGACATGACCTAAAGAAAAAAGACAAAAAAGGGGGGTCCCAATGGTCAGAGGACCAAAAAAATGGGGTGTGTGTTGTGGACCCACAACAAAAACATCTATCCTTTTTCCTTTTGACAATGTCAATCCTCTTTTTTGTGTTGCTGCATATGTTTGGATCATGATCATTCCATCTTCAATCAAAACATAGATATCCCCTTTTGTGATCCTTTTCTTTAAGTCCAAGAATTTTACAATCATGATTCTTTTCCTTGAACCCTTG
Source organism: Thuja plicata (assembly GCA_018584345.1). Lineage (NCBI taxonomy): Eukaryota > Viridiplantae > Streptophyta > Pinopsida > Cupressales > Cupressaceae > Thuja > Thuja plicata. The sequence goes on along the minus strand of MU223073.1, from coordinate 2,249,689 downwards.
ATCTTCATATTCCTTTTTCAATTTCTTCCTCTTTCTCTTCTTCCTTTTCTTCTTTGATCTAGGCTTGTCTTGACTATACCTAGAGAATTCTCCTTCCTCTAATCCATTATCATTCTTGTCAATTGACCTTCTTTGAATTAGAAGTGCCTCAAGCTTAGCTGAACTAATCTTTATCTTGTTTTTGAAATCATTTTCAATTCTAAGATCTTTTTCTATTTCTCTAACCCACTGATCATCTATGCACTCTCATTACACCTCTAGTTTCAAATTCATAAATTAGATAGATTTTATCTTTATGATTTGGTTTCCTTGACTTCACTTGTGACTCTTGAGTTAACACATCTTCTTTATTATTTTTTACATCCATAGAGTCTCTTTTATTCATTCTCCATCTTCTGTATCCTTTGGAAACATGTCTAGGTGAGTTGCATTTGAAACACAAAGTTATTTCTTTCTTACATTCAACTTGTTTTGTAACACATTGAATTAAAATATGACTGAATCTTCTACACACACAAAATTTGATATTTATTTTATTTGAAATGATTCCTATGATTCTCATATCACTACTTGTTCTCAAATCATGCCATGTGCAAACCATTATTCTTCTATAATGTATAGCCTTTTGACCAGTAATTCCACAAATTAAGAAATTTCCTTTAAATTTGAGGACATTGAATCATTTTACTAGTTCTGTCTATTTCTTCTTATGCTTTGGTTTGTTTTCTTGAGAACATACAACCTCTGCATGGTTCACAGGTTCAAGATTGTTCAAGTGATTTAAATATTTTCTTGACTTCTCCTTTCAATTTTTTCTTTGGCATCAATTAGTACTACTAGATTTATCTTCATTATATCACTTCCACTTTGTTCTTTACTTTCTTCTCTCACCTGAATGAACTGAGTCTGATTCTGAGATGAACTTTCTAATCCTTGAATTGTACTAGTATTTTGATAATCTTTGCATATCACCCTAAGTAATCATATATTTTGCTCCATCATTATTCAGATGAAACAATTTATTCTTGTTCTTGAATCCTAATCCAAATTTACTTATAGAATTATTCAAAATATTGTATCCTTCTATACTGAAATATAGAGCATAGCCTTTCTCAACTAATTGGATAACACTGAGAATATTATGTGTCAATCCTTCAACATGAAACACATCATCTATTGTATTTTTTCCATCTAAGGAAATAGTAACTCTGTCCTTGATTTTTCCTTTGGTGTTGTCTCCCCATCTAATAATTCCACCATCAAATTTTTCATACTTCATGAATTTGTTTATATCACAAGTCATGTGGTGTGAACATACACTATCTATCAACCAATTATTTATTATATCCAATTGTGCAACCAATGCCTTTGATTCTTCAATATCATAACTGGTTAGGTCATTTGATGAATAATTATTATTATTGACAATAATACTAGGCATTAGATCTTCATTTTCAACAACATTCCAGACAGTAGTATCGAGTATAGATTCATCAAAGCTAGTGTCCTCAAAAACATCAGTATCAACAAGCACAAGATTTTCAATATCATTTATATGCAGAAACATTATTAGCAAGAATATATTTAGATATGGATTTATCAATATTACTACTAGTAGTCTCAAACACAAGACTTGATGAACTATAACTGATTGAATGTTTGAAGATGTTAAGTTGATGATCATCGAGCTATAGAAAGTTAATGCAAGACATTAAATTAGTTGATGTATTGTATTGTCATTGATGTCAAGTTGATATACTCTAATTGGTAATATACATATTGTCAAATACTTCAAAGAACCAAAGAGATAAAAGTTATGTTATCATTAATGCATAAAAGTTCAGTATACACTAAGTGACAAACAAACACCTACGTATAGTGCACACCGACAAATAGAGAAACCTAAGAAGAGTCATAGTGATACCCAAGAAAGATACCCAAGAAATAATTACCTAGCAGAACCAAAGTGATACCCGAGCATAACTTAAAGTCACAATGTTTCCCGACAAATAGACAACCCCAATGAATAGAGATGTCCAAGGACAATTGAAGTCAAGACTGAGAAAACAAGGAGTTAAACACCGACTAGAACTGAAGTTCAAAAATGCCAAAAGACTTAGCTGGTAGGAGCTAAATATAGAGCTAACTGTTTGATTACATTGTTTTCATCGACCAGTTAAAATCTAAAGATAAGCTAGAGATTTAAATCTAGTTTTGTTCTAGTTTTCAAGAAGAAATCTATGGGGTAAAAATAAAGCAAGCTTTAAAGAAAGAATGATGAGATTTGCGGATCACATCAAGAACAAGAAATACAAGGACTTAGAAAATGGTGAAATCATGTCTATAAAAGAAACAAGATAATTCATTATGGGAGAGAGGATGCTGAAGAGAATTTTGGTGAAGATAAGAAGTCTTCATATAGATTTAATCAAATGAGCTGAAGAACAGAGATAAGATTTCTGCAGACACCGAGCAATAGAGAAGCAACAACATTCACCGAGAAGAAAGAAGTGGAGAAAAGGAACAAAAGAGAAACATTGATCAAAAGAGGTATTATGAGCTTACAGTAGGTCTAAATATTTGCAAGATTAAGTTGTATTGATGAACAGATCATATACTATTTTAGTTTAACCATTGATTCATAAAATCTCTTAATAGAGTAGGATCTAACCATCCTTTATATATTGAGATACATCCCAAGGAGTATCAAAATTTTTCTCATGAAGTTAGCATAGTGAATGCCAGATATCAAGTGAAAAACTATTAAATTTAAATCCTCTAACAAGGTCACACTTAATAGCATGTTTGTAACCTTTAATAGGGTTAGCTCTTCATCGAGCTCACTTTAGAAGAGTGAAAATTTTGGGTTACCGGTCCCAAGTGGTTTTTCCCCTAACAGGGTTTCCACGTTAAAAATCCATGTGTCAAATGTGTATATGGTTCATTGCTTTGATGTTTTGCTTTACACATTACTAAAACAAGATTGATCGATAAAGACTAGGTTATTTATTGTATTTTGGTAAAGGCTAGACTGCTATTCGGTAAAGCTTAAGAAAAAGGATAAACAATATACTCCGAGCAGTAGTTATTTGATAAGATTATTTAAAGGCATACATATTGTAGGACTGAAGATAACTAGAGGTTTATATTTGTGGTATAAAGTTTTGGGTTTATTTTTGAGGCCATTGATTCACCCCCCCTTTCAATTATTCTAACAATTGGTATCAGAGATTATGTTCTTAGAAAGGGAGTTTAAAGACTCAAGAAAAAGATCACAAGATGAGAAAAAGGGATGTGCCTAAGTTAAACACGGACAACTTTGCATCATGGAAAAGTAGGATAAGACTCCACCTATTAGGTATTGGAAATGATGTTACTCAATGCTTAGGTACTAAATTTGTTTTACCTACTAGACCTCCAATAGTTGATCAATTGAGAGAAAAGCATGAACACAATTCTATGATGATAAAACTTGCTTCATCTCTCTCTGATGCTGTATTTGAAGATATCAAAACATGCACCACTGCAAAGAAAATGTGGGAAAAATTGAAGCTAGTACATGGAGGAGATGAAAATGTGCTAAGAGCTAAGGCAGAAAGCCTAAGAGGAAGGTTTGATGACCTAAAAATGAAAGAAGGAGAAAACATCACTCAGTACAGCTGTAGAATCAAAGAGGTAGTCAATGCTATCTAAGGAGTAGGAGGTGTACTTGAAGAAGAAATAGTGGTAAGTAAAATCCTAAGAACATTACTGCCTATATATGCTATTAGAGTATCTTCTATACAAGAAATGATTGCAGTAGAAAATAACAATGTCACTCTAGATAGTCTGATTGGTAGACTTATTTCATTTGAGATGAATAAATTTGACAACAATGTCTTACCATCTATTGAGTCTGCATTCAAATATTCTTTGAAAATAAGTAAATCAATTCATAAACACACTATGAGAAATGATAGTGAAAGTGATAGTGATGACCAAGACCTTGATGAGATTGAAGTACTAATGGCTAGAATATTACAGAGAGGCAAAGGTAGATACAAAGGTAAAATACCATTTGTATGTTTCAATTGTAAAGAGATTGGACACTTTTCTACTAGATGTCCTAACAAAATAAAAGAAGACAGAAATAATGACAGATCATATGAAAATAAGTTTGACAGAGGTGACGATAGAGATTATCGAAGAAACAGACAATTTGACAGAAGAGACAACCGAGACTACAAGGACAAAGGGAAGAAAGCTTTTTACCTGGCTGAGAAAAAAGATGACAATACTGACACCAAATCTGATGAAGATATTGAGGTGGTATTTGTTGCTATGAAGGATGATTCAGACGAAGAGGAAAGGTATGTTGAAACTACACTCATATCTAAGGTTAGTAAGAATGATGTCTGGTGATGCATTTACTCCTGCATAAACTATCAACCCTAGGATCTTGATGATCCAATCTTCATTTTATCATTCAAATAATTGAATCGAGTCATATCTTTCACAAGATCAATCAACAACAAAATGTTTCTTTGGTTCTTTTAACAAACAACTTCAAAAATGTCACACGTATCTATCCTGTAATAATTTATTCATAACTTCTGAACCAGAAATCATATTGAAAATCCCTTTGATGGACCTCTAGATAATTAGGTTCCTCAAAACATATCCAAAACTTAGAGAAATAAAATTTTTCAATAAAAAGTTATGATCTTTGTACCAAGACCCACTTTCCTATCATAAAATAGAAACACTTCTCTCCAAATCCGTCTAGGGCATCACATATCTTTCACAAAAAAAATCCATTTTGAATAAGAAAAAATCCATTTGAAACCTATATAAATCTAGTTTACCAAAATTTAATAAACATATTTTTTCCATTGTTAAATCATGAGATAATCACAAATCATTGACTGTCACTCCATTGCAAACCATTTAAAACCAGTTCTTACCAAGAACACTCCAAATTTCACAAATATTCATCAAAATAACTAATAACAAATGGAAATGAAAGCTTATTCATATATAATTCCAATGAATCCAACTATAACTTGAGATTCATCCATATGTTTCTGTACCAAATAGTACAACATGACTGTTCTCAGGAATCCTGGAAACTGCAAACAATAACCTTTCCCAAAACGTGCATAACTTATTCATTTTTTAATGAAATTGAACCAAAAAAAAAGGATGAGAAGGATAATTCATTATAATTTAAATAAATTATAAATATATAGGGTTTCTAGGCCGTACAAGGCCATACAAGGCCTGGAAACAACAACATAACAGAAAACACCAATCAAAATGCAAGTTTAAAACAAACCAATTTGTTCCCAAAATGTTCTCTTCCTTCTCTATTCTTCCAATAATGATTTGGTTCAACCAATACAATATGTTTATACATATTTTGGTAGTTATAAACTACCCAACCACCCTTATAACCTTTCATATTATCTTTTACAACTTTAATGCATTTTTGCATTGTTTCTTTTTTTGCAACTTTCTATGCATTTTGACAACTT
>MU223073.1:2227375-2244126 GCA_018584345.1 Thuja plicata | reverse complement strand
TCTAGCCTTTTCATGGCCTTTTATGCAATTTTGACCTTTTGACCAAACTAGGTTCTAAATGGACAACTATGAAAAACCTTTACAAAAATGGCTCATTAGCCTTACATTATGATTCAATGGACTCACAGTAACATGAATACATAATGGATGGTTACTTTCAAAATGTTCATTATCCTCCTAGTGTATATCCTTGTGTCCAGGTGCTCCTGCACCATACTCCCGACCTTCAAAAGTTTCCAAGTCCCTTGGAAACATGGAACCAATAACCTGCAAACAAATTATACCAAAACCTTGTCATTTGTCTTCATTTACCTCATCCTCTTCATGCCTCTTTCCTTAGAAAATTTTTATTCAAGGATAGAGGATTGTCCTTTCAATATTCTTCTCTAATGCTCCTGTTAGTGGAGCATCAATGGTTGCAACTCAAAGGTTCCCAAAAATCCACCACACCTCTTGCTGCTACACAACTACCAACATATTGCCATCTTACCCATCTAAGACCCTGAAAGATGCACTACCCCCCTCTCTTAGTGGATTCTCTCTTTTCAACTTCTACCCAAATTCATCTTTATGGAGACCATATCAAGACCCCTTCTTATGTCTTCTACACACACCTTCATAAACTTCCTTACTGCAGCTTTGATGGATAATAACCTTGCAACCAAAACAAGTACACAAACCACAAACAACCAAACCAGATCTTTTGCTGGGCTCTGATACCAATTGATACATTTCCTCCTACATAAACTATCAACCCTAGGATATTGATGATCCAATCTTCATTTTATCATTCAAATAATTTAATAGAGGCATATCTTTCACAAGATCAATCAACAACAAAATGTTTCTTTGGTTCTTTTAACAAACAACTTCAAAACTGTCACACATATCTATCCTGCAATCATTTATTCATAACTTATGAACCAGATATCATATTGAAAATCCCTTTGATGAACCTCTAGATAATTAGGTTCCTCAAAACATATCCAAAACTTAGACAAATCCAATTTTTCAATAAAAAGTTATGATCTCTCTACCAAGACCCATTTTCCTATCATAAAATAGAAACACTTCTCTCCAAATCCGTCTAGGGAATCACATATCTTTCACAAAACAAATCCATTTTGAATAATAAAAAATCAATTTGAAACCTATATGAATCTAGTTTACCAAAATGTAAGAAAAATATTTTTCCCATTGTTAAATCATGAGATAATCAGAAATCATTGACTGTCACTCCATTGCAAACTGTTTAAAACCAGTTCTTACCAAGAACACTCCAAATTTCACAAATATTAATAAAAATAACTAAGACAAAATTGAAATGAAATATTATTCATATATATTTCCAATTAATCCAACTATAACTTTAGATTCATCCATATGTGTCCGTACCAAATAGTACAACATGACTGTTCTTAGGAATCCTGGAAACTGCAAACAATAACCTTTCCCAAAACGTGCATAACTTATTTATTTTTTAATGAAATTGAACCAAACCAAAAGGATGAGAAGGATAATTCATTATAATTTAAATAAATTATAAATATTCAGGTTTTCCAGGTCATACATGGCTGTACAAGGCCTAGAAATAGCAACATAACAGAAAACACCAATCAAATGCAAGTTTAAAACAAACCAATTTGTTCCCAAAATGTTCTCTTCCTTCTCTATTATTCCAATAATGATTTGGTTCGACCAATAAAACATATTTATACATATTTTGGTAGTTATAAACTACCCAACCACCCTTATAACCTTTCATATTCTCTTTTACAACTTTAATGCATTTTTGCATTATTTCTTTTTTTGCAACTTTCTATGCGTTTTGACAACTTTTGTGACACTTTATAAAAATGACTCCACACTTTGTAAAAATACCCTATACATGTCCAAATAATATATTTAATTCCTTTTACATAGTTTCTATCCTTTTCATGGCCTTTTATGCAATTTTGACCTTTTGACCAAACTAGGTTCTAAATGGACAACTATGAAAAACCTTTACAAAAATGACTCATTAGCCTTACATTATGATTCAATGGACTCAAAATAACATGAATACATAATGGATGATTACATTCAAAATGTTCATTATCCTCCTGGTGTATATCCTTGTGTCTAGGTGCTCCTACACCATCTGGATTATTGATAATGGCTATACTCACCACATGACTGGAGATAAAGAAAATTTTGAAACTTTTGAATACTATAATGGTGGATCAATAAGAATGGGTAATGAATCACCTTGTCTGGTTGAAGGTAAAGGAACCACAATGTTAAATAATCTGATCAGATGTGAAAATGCATATTGGGTGAAAGGACTTAACTATAATCTATTGAGTGTTTCATATCTAAATAACACAGGACACCGAGTTGCATTTGAGAAAAAAAAGGAAAAGATCTTTAATGAATCAGGAAGGTTGATCATAACTGGTGAATAGATAATAGGTAACCTATTCTATCTTGATGATATTAACACCACTTGTTTAATGGCTATAAATGAAGAAATGTGGTTGTGGCATAAAAGGTTATGTCATGTGAATTTTGACAACATTATTAGGATAATAAATAAAAGGAAAGTAAGAGGCTTACCGAGCATGTCAAAGCCTAACCATGTCATGTGTCATAATTGTCAAAAAGGTAAAATGACAAAGTCTAGTTTGAAAAGAAAAACCTAGACATCTAATGCTATTCTATAATTAGTCCATACTGACCTATGTGGACCCATGAGAACAAAGAGCTACTATGGAGATATATAATTCATTCTATTTGTAGATAATTCTTCTAGAATGATAACTGTTATGTTCTTAAAAGAGAAATCAGAAGAATTTAAGATGTTTAAATGGTATAAAGCTATAGTTGAAAAGCAAAGTGGAAAAGAACTAAAATTCTTAAGATTAGATAGAGGAGGATAATTTATTTCTGATGAATTCACTAACTTTTGCAATGAGCATGGAATTCAAAGATAGTTTTCTACACCAAGAACACCACAAAAAAATGGGATTGCTGAAAGAAGGAATAGATCCATTGTTTATTGTGCTAAAACACTGATGATTGAGAAATGCATCACTCAAACATTCTAGAGAGAAGCTATCAGTACTGTTGTTTACACATTGAACAAAGTTCAATTGAAGAAAGACACCAATATGACACCTTATGAGCTATGGTATGGACATACACCAAATGTAATTTACTTCAAAAATTTTGGAAGTCAATGCTATATTTTGAAAGATGATAGAAATGGAAAGCTTGACTCCAAAGGAAAAGAAGGAATATTTTTAGGGTATTCTAGGAAAATCAAGGCTTATAAATGTCTTAGCAAATCCTCTAACAAAATCATTAAAAGTGAAAATGTTAAAGTGGATGAATTTTTTGAGAAAAATGATGAGGAAAGCAGAAATGAACTAGAAGACTACAACAGGTTTGTCTACAATGAAGAACCCAACACTTTGCCTGAGAAACAGTGTATTTCTCCTAAGCGATAGAACAATGCACCCGAGCATCAATTGCAAACATAAAAAATTAGGAAATTGCTCAAGATGATGCACCAAGCGATGGAGATCAGAATGAAGGTCAAGATGATGATTAGAATGATGAACAAAGAGTTGAACCGGTACTTGCCAAATATGTTAGAAGACACCATCCATGAAACTAGATCATAGGAGAGGAGGTTGGAATGAGAACAAGAAGTAAGTCACTAAACACTACTTTGGATGACAAGAATGTCATTGGTACCAAATGGATATTTAGAAATAAAATGAATGAGAATGGAGAAGTCACAAGGAACAAAGAAAGATTAGTATGAAAGGGGTATGCACAAGAAGAAGGTATTGACTATGGAGAAACCTTTGCACCCATTTCTAGACTAGGAGTTAGAATTCTACTTTCTTATGCTTCTTACAAAGGATTCAAGGTATACCAAATGGATGTCAAATCTACATTCCTGAATGGAATACTAGAAGAGGAAGTATACATTGAAAAACCAGAAGGGTTTATTGATCCTAACAAGAGTAGACTACACAAATCCTTGTATGGATTGAAACAAGAACTGAGAGCATGATATGAAATAATTCACTGCTATCTCATAAGTATTGGATTTGTAAGAACAAGTGAAAATAGTAATCTGTATTTAAAAGAAGATAGTGATAATAACATTCTGATTGCTGAAATATTTGTTGATGATATCATATTTGGAGGTAATGATATGTTATGCAAATCATTTGCTACTGAAATGAGCAAAGAGTTTGAGATGTCAATATTTGAGGAGATCAAATTCTTTCTTTTTCTATAGAATCTTCAATAGGATGAAGGCATATACATGACACAATCCAAATACATCAAGGAAGTTCTCAATATATTTAAGATGGAGGACTCCAAGCCAGTTGGAACACCTATGGTAACAGGGTGCAAGCTGACAAAGGAAGAAAAATCGACTAAGGTAAATCAGACCCTATATAGATCAATGATTGGAAAACTCATATATGTTGTCCATACTAGACTAGATATAGCTTATGTATTTGGAATAGCTGCAAGATTCTCTGCTAATCCCAAGGAATCACACATGACTACTGTCAAAAGAATTATGAGATATCTAAAGAATACCGAAGACAATAGCTTATGGTATAAACGAGAAGGCAAATTTGAGCTTCAAGTCTATACATATGTTGATTGGGCTGAAACTTAGATGATAGAAAGAGAAAAACAAGAGGATAATTCTTCATGGGTGATAGACTTATCACATGGATAAGTAAGAAGCAAGGATGCATATCAAAATCTACTGCAGAAGCAGAATATGTGGCTGCTGCTGCAAATTTCTCTAACATTGCATGGATCAAACAATTACTGGAAGGTATGAATATGAAAATTCTTGAATCAGTGATTATCTATTGTGATAATACAAGTGCAATAAAAATTTCAAAGAACCCTATCATGCATGCTAAGACAAAGCATATTTCTATCAAGTATCATTACTTAAGAGAAAAAGTGCAAGAGAAAGAGGTGATACTACAATATGTTCAATCATAGGAACAATTAGCAGACATATTCACAAAGCCATTTCCTAAAGATACATTTGAATAACTGAGGAAGAGACTAGGGGTCTGACCCTTGTCTACTGGTCACTAAGATGACTAGGAGGCTTCATCAGCCTAAGCATAATCATATGATCATTCATGTTGATGAAAGAAAAGAGATGGAATGAAAAGATATATCAGTATAAAGCAAGGTACTTATCTACACCAAAAACCAAAGCTATGGTATTGCTGATGGAAAGGAAATTCAAGGAATATATTATGAAAAAAAAGAGAGACATTTAGTTTGGCATTGCTGTCAAAGGGAGAGATGACTTAAGGGAGAGATTATATCCATTTGAAATATCTATAAGAAGTATTCAATCACATATATTGTTGTCAAAGGAAAAATAGATATGAATAGAAATATCCATCAAGGAGAGGAATAGTCAAAGGGAGAGAAAACATCAGAGAAGAGATTCTACAACAAAGGGAGAGACAAAATCAAAAGTTGCTACATCTATCGAGTGAAGGGAATGAAGAATGAAGGGAGTACTTTGCAAGAATCAAATCTAAGCTAGAAGAGCTTACCAAGAGTCAAACATTTGTATTGGTTATAGAAAAATAAGTTTGGTAGAGATTGATGAACTACAACTGATATATTTCATATTGTATTAGTAATATGTAGTTTGTTGCCATCAATGCCAAACGGAGAGATTGATGAACTATAAGTGATTGAATGTTTGAAGATGTTAAGTTGATGATCACCAAGCTACACAAAGTTAATGAAAGACATTAAATGAGTTAATGTATTGTATTGTCATTAATGTCAACTTGATATACTCTAATTGGTAATATACATATTGTCAAAGACTTAAAAGAACCAAAGATATAAAATTCATGTTATCAATAATGCATAAAAGTTTAGCATACACCAAGTGACAAACAAATACCGATGGAGAGTGCACACCAATGGATAGAGAACCTTGAGAAGAGTCACAATGATACTCAAGAAAGCATTACCTAGCAAAAAAAAAGTGATACCCGAGAAGAACTGAAAGTCACGATGTCCCCGAAGAACAGACAACCCCGACGGACAGAGATGCCCAAGGACAACTGAAGTCAGGACCAAGAAAACAAGGAGTTAAACATTGATCAGAACTGAAGTTCATAAATGACAAAAGACTTATCTAGAAGGAGCTAAATATATAGTTAAATATTTGATTACAATGTTTTCATCGACTAGTTAAAATCTAAAGATAAGTTAGAGATTTAAAGCTAGTTTTGTTCTAGTTGTCAAGAAGAAATCTACGGGATAAAACTAAAGAAAGCTTTAAAGCAAGAATGGAAATATTTGCAGATCTCATCAAGAACAAGAAAGACAAGGAATTAGAAAATGGTGAAATGATGTCTATAAAAGAGACAAGATAATTCATTATGGGAGAGAGGATGCTGAAGAGAATTATGGTGAAGATAATAAGTCTTCATACAGATCTGATCAAATGAGCTAAAGAACAGAGATAAGATTTCTGTAGACACTGAGCAATAGAGAAGAAACAAAATTCACCAAGCAGAAAGAAGTGGAGCAAAGGAACATAGGAGAAACACTGATCAGAAGATGTATTATGAGCTTATAATAGAACTGAAAATATGCAAGATTAAGTTGTATTTATGAACATATCATATACTTTTTTAGTTTAACCATTGATTCAAAAATTCTCTTAACAGAGGAGGATCTAACCATCCTTTATATATTGAGATACATACCAAGTAGTATCAAAAGGTTTCTCATGAAGATAGCATAGTGAATGCTAGATATCAAGTGAAAAAATATTAAATTTAAATCCTCTAACAAGGTCACACTTAAAAATGTGTTTGTAACCTTTAACATGGTTAGCTCTTCACCAAGCTCACTTTAGAAGAGTGAAAATTTTGGGTTACTAGTCCCAAGTGGTTTTTCCCCTAACAGGGTTTCCACATTAAAAATCCATGTGTCAAATGTGTATATGGTTTATTTCTTTGATGTTTTGCTTTACACATTACTAAAATAGGATTGATCGGTAAACACTAGGTTCTTTACTATATTTCGGTAAAGGCTAGACTGCTATTTGGTAAAGCTTAAGAAAAATGATATAAACAATATACTCTGATTTGTAGTTATTTGATAAGATTATTTAAAGGCATACATCTTGTAGGATTGAAGATAACTAGAGGTTTATATTTGTGGTATAAATTTTTGGGTTGATTTTTGAGGCCACTGATTCACCCCCTCTCAATTACTCTAACAAGACCTTCAATAGAAATGTAATTAGCATGATCAATCAATATAAATCCTTCAACTAAGGAGTTCATCATGGAATCTTCAAAAATGTTGTTTGTAGGAACACTAACCACAAAATCTTTACCAATACTATCAGCATGTACATTAATTTTAGGACCTTTAGCAACATCATCATTAAATATTTTAAGAAAAAGATATGTAGACTTACCCTTGTTCTCCTTGCAAGAAACAAAAACAATTTCATCTTCACTCTTAGATTTTCCAGAGTCATCATCAGTAATACCTTCATCATCATCAATAGAATAAAACTTTTCTCCAAATTTTTACCTATTGGGCTTGAACATAGGAACCCTCTCCATAAATCTAGAGGCAAAAAGTCCTATTTTATTACATGAGAATATTTTTTAGGTGCATTTTTCCTTTATACTTACCTAATATTTTTTATAGGTTGCCATAGCGGATCTTACTCAAGCTTGTTAAGCTTCCTTTAAGGGACCAAAGTTATGATATCAATTTTTAATACTATGGAAATGAATAACTAAGAGGGGGGAGGGGGGGGGGTTAATTAGCTGTTACTAAACTCTTCAAGCTTCAAACCCTTGAAACCCCAAAACCCTTAAACTTGATCTGAAAAAATGAAATGATAAGTGTATCTTCTTAAAAAGGATGCACTCCATGTTGAGACCTTTTATCCCTCCCTAGTAGGCTATTTTGGTCTTGATTCAGACACTTTCATGCTTACGTGGAGTTTCATGTGCTTATGTGCCTATTCTACCCCTCTTTGATGCCTTTTCTCTCTATTTCTGAGACTTGGGTACATTTCTTGAGGTCCTAACCCTCTGGGTCAAGGTTGACCTTGACCCTAACCTAGGTCAAGGTTGACCTCGACCTTGACCCCAGGGTCTAGGGTCCTTGGGGTTGGGTCCCAGTTTCAGGGTTTCATCAAAATTTCATCTTTTCCCTCTTTGGGGCCACTATTTCTTGAGTTAAGTGTCAAATTATCAAATTAATATTTGAGGTGGACCTTTCTCAATCTCTATGTAGGATTCCTAATTTATTATTTGAGATTATCCTTCCTCAATGCTAAAATTAACTTTGTGGTTGGCCTTACCTTGAATTTTGTGAAAAGGCTCTTAAATAATTATTTTTATTTCTACCTTAAGGGTGGACCCCTTATAGAGTTTTGTGTCAAGACCTTAATTTGATATCTTCTCCATGTGCACCTCTCTATAGTTTTTTCCCATGGTCCCTTATTGTTCCTAGACCTTAATTTAATTTCCTCTCTATGTGCACCTCTCTAAAGTTTTGTGCCATGGACCCTTAATTATTATTTTTGATGTTGGCCATTTCTAGAGTTTAGTGCCATAGTTGGAATTAATATTTACTCTATGTCTACCTCTCTAGGAATTTGTGCCCAAGCTCGCTATAAAAGAAGGGCTCTCCTCTCCTTTGTATAGAGTGTGGATCCATTTCCTCCTAGGATGTATTCTTTTCTTCCTTCATGTGAATCTGTTTGTAGTGTTGAGACAACTAACATGGTTTATCCAAAAACCTTTTTGACTATCAAAGGTGTCCTCACATTACTATCAAAGGTAAACCTATGGAGTCTTTAAAGTCTTTCAATGATCAATATTCGGTAGCTCACACCTATCATACAAGGAATAAACCTCAACCTAACCCAGTGGTTCCTACTTCTTTACCACCTTCTCAACCCATTCTTCCTCATCCACCCCATCTTCCTAGAAAGGAGTATGATTTGACAAACCAATTGTGCAATACCCCTGCCAATATTTCTTTATGGGAGCTTCTTCAAAATTCACCTACCTACCATGAAGCCTTGCAAAAATATCTATAAAATCTTCCCACACCACCTCCTAATCAAGAGAACATCAATGCCTTCTTACAGTGCATGCATGCTACCCCAGGTCCTCCTGACATTATATTTACTCAAAAGGATTTACCTTCTAAAGAAGTACAAAATCAATATGATGCTCTTATGGTTGTTTTTACTATTAATAAGAGTATTATTTGTAGGACCTTGATTGATAATGGATTTGGGCTTAATATTTGTAGCATGACATGCTCAAAGAAATTAAAGCCAATCTTTCAACTATTCAACTTGACAATGTTCCTATACATGGATTTGATAGCATTGATAAGAAAAATTTGGGAATCATTACCTTACCTATCAAAGTAGGTCTGGTCATCCTGAATACTCCTTTTCATGTATACTCCTTTTCATGTTTTGCCTGGACCTCTTAATTATAACCTCCTTTTGGGTAGACCTTTGTTGCATGAGATGCATGTTGTTCCTTCCACTCTTCACCGTAAAGTCAAGTTTATTCACAACAAAATGATGTATACACTTCATGTAGATGATGCGCCAAATCCTTTTTTGAATATTTAAACCCACAATAATCCTATTTCTAATAGTAATCCTTCTTCCTCTAATGCTCTTCCTAGAGATGATTAAGGAACCTTTGATTTTAATCCTACCTTTATTGGAGAGTATAAGGTTTCTGATCTTGATTTTATGAAGCAACAAAGAGAGTTTAAACAACAAGCTTTTGATTCTACTTCTAATGCCCTTCGTAATAAATTTGTTGCTCCTTCTACCCACTATGAATCTGTCAAACCTACTAATGATGACATACTGACTATTGAAGTTCCATTGACTCCTAATATGGCTTCTTGTTATGGTCCTAGTTATCATTTACTAGTTAAACAAGGATTCCATGGTCAAGGATGTGGTAAGAATAAATAGGGAATTCAAATACCCTTATAGAATGGGGGGCATGAGAATTCTTATGGATTGGGATTTAATCCTCAACAACACATCAATGTTAACAACATCTCAAATAACACTTCAAAACATGATGAACCTATGAAGGAATTTGACCAAGAATTTATTTTGCCTAAACTCCTTCGTGCTAAGATGATTACTAGACTAAACACAAAAATAAATGTAGTCCACACTTGAAGACTCTTCCCTTTTGTTTGTATCATATTTTTCATGATCACTCTACTAATTAATGTCAAACTTTACATTATAAGATTAGGCAGCTCATTGATAGTAATGTTATTTATATATCATGTGGCAATAAGTTATTTTTCAATCCTATTTTCTCTAAATAACATTTATGTTCCTATTATGGAGCTCCACATTATGTAAACAATGTTAGACTAATCCTTGGGGGCTCATTGTATTTCATAGTGTTGTGAGTGATATAATAGGTCCCCTTTCATCCTTGTTCCTACGCTTGGGGTGCAAGGATGCCATCTTATTTTCTGTCTTTCCGGGATCCACTTTTCCCTTGGTTAAGCAGTATCTATCTATTATGTGATATCCAATCATACATGAAAATTTTGGTTTGCATTAAGGATCTATGTCCTTGATCATAATCTATTTCGTTGTTTAACATTGGGTTTCCATGGTTGATAAATCTCTCACCTTGGAATCTGAATAGTGTGCTATCCCTCACAAGGGTTACTTTTTCACTTCTTGCATGATATCTCTTTGCATTCGTCCCTTCCATGGCCTCATAGGAGCTGTGACCTTCTTGGCTTGGACTGGGTGTTGTCTATGGATATTGTCTTGATGTTGTTGAAGAAGGCTTTATCCTTGTTCTTTTCTTTCCTTAACATGACAAAATAGTATGTATTTTTCCATCTTAAGGAGGGGGGCATATATACGGCCTCCCTCATTCTATATTTTGCATTTTTGTTCTAACCTTTTGTCTTGCAGAATGCTAAATCCTCTGAAGGTAATGCACATAATTTGCTAAATCCTGAAGAGATACACATTCAATTACAATTCAATATGCTAAATCCTTGGAAGGTAACACACATAAGTTGCTAAATCCTGAAGAGATACACATTTTACAAATGTATTCCATGGTGATATAAGGACATGGATCCATGGGTACTTCATAAAATCCATCATAAGATGCACTACATACATGCACAAAGTTTCCAGAAGGCGCACAACTTTATGGGGTGACTATCAAGTGCTTGCTTGGTGGGCCATCCTATCCTTTTTTTGGTTCACATTGAGATACACACATCTTACTAGGCAAGCTAGCCATTCCTCTCTCTTCTTTTCTCTCTCCTATTATGGTTTTGGATTTAACAAGGATTCAAGTTCATTAGGGGCTTGGTGGATTCCTTGTATCCTTAATCATAATAGGGCTTTTTTTTTTCTTTTATTCTTGTTCCACATTACCAAGAGTGTGTGTTGAGCTCATACTCTTGCTAAAGTGGGGGCTAAATGTATCATCTTAAAATAGACACACTTCATGTTGAGACCTTTTAGATCTCCCTAGTAGGATTTTTTGGTCCTGATTTAGACACTTTCATGCTTCTGTGGAGTTTCATGTGCTTATGTGCCTGTTCTACCCCTCTTTTCTGCCTTTTCTCTATGTTTCAGAGAATTGGGCACATTTCCTGAGGTCCTAACCCTCTGGGTCAAGGTCAACCTCAACCCTAACCTAGGTTAGGTTCAACCTTGACCTTGACCCCAGGGTCCTTGGGGTTGGGTCCTAGTTTCAGGGTTTCATCAAAATTTCATCTTTTCCCTCTTTGGGGCAAATATTTCTTGAGTTAAGTGTCAAATTTTCAAATTAATATTTGAGGTGGATCTTTCTCGAGCTCTGTATAGGATTCTTGATTTATTATTTGAGATTATCCTTCCTCGAGTTTTGTGCATAGTGCTTAAATTAACTTTGGGGTTGGCCTTATGTCAAATTTTGTGACAAGGCTCTTAAATAATTATTTTTATTTCTACCTTAAGGGTGGACCCCTTCTAGAGTTTTGTGTCAAGACCTTAATTTGATATCTTCTCCATGTGCACCTCTCTAGAGTTTTGTGCCATGGTCTCTTAATTGTGCCTAGACCTTAATTTAATTTCCCCTCCATGTGCATCTCTCTAGAGTTTTGTGCCATGGACCCTTAATTATTTTTTTCTAAGTTGACCATTTCTAGAGTTTAGTGCCATAGTTAGAATTAATATTTCCTCTATGTTGGCCTCTCTAGGAGTTTGTGCCCAAGATCACTATAAAAGAAGGGATTTCCCCTCCTTTATATAGTGTGGATCCATTCCTTCCTATATAATAATAATGCAAGTACACACAATCAGAATCACATCTAGAAAAGTTGACACAATATTTTTATCATGGAAACCTTGTTAGGGGAAAAACACGACAGGGTTGATTACCCACAATGAGAAAATACCTTGTTAGAAGTATAAACTATTACAATGTATATGACGATTACACATACAATTAGGATCACTACCTAGAGCTCACTGCTCAAATAAAAAACCTCAGGCTACAACCAAAAGGAAGGCTCACCATCTTATAGATTTGATCACTACAATGATCGATCAGACTCTAATCTGATAGGATTTTGTGAACTATTAATAATGACAACTCCAATGGCTAATTATAGTTCCTTATAAGCATACTTTGTAGATATCTGTCCAACCTCTTGTTGAACACACTTATGATTTAACTAAATTAGAATCTCCCTCTTCTATCCACCTTTGAAATCCACATCCATGATCCGCAACTTTAATTTTCCCTAATTATTCATTTTATGCCAAGAACTAGGTTGGCAGAATCTAATTCATCATTTCTTCCAATCTACAGGTTATATCTCTTGATTTGAATTTATCTATGACCACTTAATATTGACCACTAAATATAACCATCTCCTTGAGATCATAAATCTCCCAAATAACATATTTTGTACTTGCGCAACACAATTTACCAACTCAGTCGGCCAAGAACAAATGATATACATGAAAATATCATTATTGACCTAGAATTCAACAAATTAGATCCTTTTGATCGATGTGGATCACTAACTCATCAATAAAATACCTAAATAAAATCCTACAACATCATGAAAAACACCCAGCCATTCAAATCCATTACAACCATTGGATTTGTCAACTCTTTTTCATCAAGCCCTAAAGAACACTCTCATCAAGAAGTTGGGACAATAAGATTATGCCTTATGGACCTCTGAAGTGTAAAACCTATGAGCTGAACATACCTGAGTATGTACTAGATACAATCCTAATTTCACTCCATGAATTTTTTACTCTGTTGAGCACACCAGACCCTTTTTCTGGCATCCTGTTGACATTAATTGTCACCTTTTCTTCTAGTTAACTTGTCTACCTTGTTTACTTGTCCAAATTTTCATATAACACTCTGATACTTTGGGTGAATATGGTAAACACTTTAAAGAACCTTCTTCTATGTGCATGACTCCATATTTTTCATATCCACTTCTCACCATACCTTAGAATACTCAGCTCCACTGGCTAACCTGTAAGAGTTACGTTAGCTATAACCGATCTCTTCTTCTGATCACTTCTTGTGATCAATTCCTTTTCTATGTTGACATCAATGCCAAAACATTCATCTTCCAAATTTTCCATTATGCTAACACATTTCCCTCCAAGATAAAAACTATTAAATCAGCTCATTCTAAGGAATTTTCATATATAGTGAATTCATAGCAATTGGATAATGCTAGTTTAATTCTTGAGAAAATTATCATTGTTGTCAAGCATTTTAGATTAATTACATCATTTTAGATTGAACCCATAGCATAATTAAACATGTAGCTTCATCTTTGAATCAAAATACATTCAATTCTATGATTATTTAGCTTAATTCATCTTTAATTGCATCAAAAATCATCAAAAACATGCATAATTAGGTGCATTTTCAATTGAATCTTCCATCTCATAATGACTTGTCACTAAGCTTCTTCCATTTCTGAGAGAAAATTTAAATGTAGATCATACTCATTGTGATTAGGAAGCTATAATTCAGTTTTAATTATTTTATTTTGATTGATTTTATGGACTAACAATTGATCTAATAAGTTATAGAAGGGTTGTGTTGCAGGATATGCAGTTACAATAGTTCACACACATTTTTGGTGCCCACCGTGGGGCTGAATTCCAAAATTCTACCTCAAAATTTCACAAAATTGAGATCTTGTAGGTTCCTTATATGAAGAAGCTTGTACAATAGAATTATTAGTCGTATGGTACCAATCCTTAACTCATATGGTGTCTTTAGTCGTATGAAGGGTGTCCTTAACTTGTATGTGGATCATTAGTCGTATGGTATACTATTATTAGTCGTATGCAATCCTTATTCATATGGTCTAATATATTAAGTTGTATAAGATTCTTTATTCATATGGATTAATAAATATAGTCATACAAAAGGCATTAGTGAGTCGTACAAAACATTGTCTTTACTCGTATGGTGTTCAGTTGTTTAAAAAATAGAGAGCGTTTATGAGCCTAACTTGATTTTGAATTTTAGACTAACACTAACCTATGATTGTTTTTCTCTATCTGATCATTTTAAACAACTTAAAATATATTTTTAGTATGAACATTGAAGATCAAATCAAAATTGAAACTACTAATGGAATTTGTGATGCAGGTTGCCTAGTCAACTTCAAGCAAACATCGTGTATTCATTAGCTTAATTTCTAGGAACATGGATTAATTAGAAGGATTATTTTTAGTGATTTATTGAGTAATAGGGGAGTATGCTCTTGTCTCTTGAAGATAGTCAGAAACCTAGACTTACTTAATTTTTAATTTGCAAAGAAATCCTAGGTGAAAGAACATGTGCTTGATGTGCTTGGGAGAAGTAACTTTGATAGGAGAGTATGCTCTCAGTCCTTGAGTGTGATAAAAATGATAGACCCTTAGTTGTTATCCATTTTCATTTATTTTATCTTGTAGAGGGAATATCACGGTGGGAAAAATTAATCACCCCATGAGAATGATCCAAGTGGAAAAAAAGCTAAAACCACCTCCTTCCAACCCACTATAAATAAAATACCTTATCGAGGTTAAAAATTCAAAGGGTAAAAGTATGTTATGCCTGGTCTCCTCTAGCAGCCTATTATACCTAAATAGTGTTTATGCTACCATGAGGCCTTGTATTAGCATTGATAAAATTCTCTTGAATGGATGCACTTACTAAATACCTTAGAGTAGAAACCACCTAGATCACCTCTGAAAGTGTCATAATCTTTGTGCAAGGAGGGGGAAGAATCTCTCCTGAAGACAATCACCATATGAATCTCCTTGAGTATTTTAAATCAGATAATACAAAATTAGAGGCCTCAATGTGTTATCTCCTTTTACTATATTTCACTTAGCTCTTGTAAAAGGAAAAAACATGAGCGCCCTTCCAAAGGAGACATTACTGTGAGAGCCAAAGAGATATCAAGGTGTGAGAAAAGGTTTTGACCACTCAACCAATTCCTTAGGGTTAAGCATGTTTTCTCTTGTCATCATTTGTGATAAAATAGTTGAAGCATTTTGACAAGATGTCATATTTTTATGTCTGATGTGTGTGCTCATGATCACAAAAATTGATAAATTCATCCAAAACATGGACTAAATAACCAAATTTTATCATTTTTAGTGTTAGAACACTCCCAATTTGTCATATCATCTTAAATGAGACCCTATATTTATTTGTATCTTGTATCCTCATTCGTACAAAGACCTGTCCTGAGTTTTTTTAGATCCTAAGTCATTAGAAGCCCTATATTTAGTTGTATCCTACATCCTTTATCGTATGAATACCTTTCTTCATTCGTATCACAATCCTAAGTCATCTGGTATAGCATCCTAAGTCATATGTAGTTTTGCAAAGAGTCATCTAAGAATAGTTGTATCCTAAGCAGTGGACATTTCTATATAGTTTACACTCAATCAAATAATAGTCTTGGATTCCCTTTTGTGTCCTCTATCTAGTTGCATCATCACAATCATTGATATCGTGTCCTATTATCTTGCTGTCATCATTTTTGGTTAACTTGATCATTGATTCTTTATTTTTCCTGTGTATCAAATTGTCTTATCCAATAAATTAATCCTTGTATCAGGTTCTAAGACATCACTATTAGGTAATCAAACCTCAACATGACATATTGAATCAAATATCATCAATCTTCAATCAAGCTTTTAATCTTGGACAAGTGTTACACTATCAATAGTTCAGATCTTGATCAATTCACCTTACTTGAACATAGCTTTGCTATACCTAATTTTTCATGCGGGTTCAAACCATAAGTTTTAATCAAAGGTATGATCCTAATCCAAAATATAAATATTTAGAAACTCCCCATCATGAACAATTCCTAATTTAATGAACTGTATCTCAAAAAAATCTTCAAGTCATAAAAAATCCTCTTCAAATAATCAATAATCTTCCTCAAGTCATCAAAAAAATTCCAACATGTTAGGATATGATTAGGGAAATCATAGCACTCATGACTATACACACAAAAGTAGTGCACTTCTATGAATCCTTACATGCAAGAAAACTCAAGAATGAGCCCTCACAAATCGATCCATAGCTCTCTATGCATGGAGTTACAAGATTTGTAAAATTGCTCTCAGCTAG
>MU223073.1:2198605-2217798 GCA_018584345.1 Thuja plicata | reverse complement strand
TATGATTTGATCAAGGAAATTGATATAATTGATATTGTTGATATTTGAAAATATTGATTCAGGGATTTGATAAATTGAGAAATGGGGCCCAAAGTCTAGGCGACCATTTTAGGGTGCATACAATGACAAACATTTCAATGAGTAAATCATGGAAGAAGATATCAAGAAGTGCCAACAAGACAAGAACTTCCAAAAGATGATGCAAACAATCCTATGACTTGATAATGAGAAATATTTTATGCATATTGATTCTGTGGGAGTAAAACTTCCTAAGGATTTTGATATTGAAAGAATCATACCACAAGAGGAATAAACACCCATATCTCTTCTCACTAAACAATTTCATGACATGCAATCTGAAATTTTGGAGACTAATAAAGAAAAGGACAAACCCTCAAATAAATATTCATTGGAAGCCACATGTGCTTTTTCATTTGATAAAGACTTGTACATGCCACCTTTTCCATAAAATTTGAAATCCCTAAGTATGAAAAGTACATTGGAGACAATGATCCCCAAGACCATGTGATAGAGTTGTGCACTCTTAGCATGGAGTTCATATACAACCAAACACATTTAATGAGACTAATTTTCATAAGTCTAGGTGGTTCTTCCATGGAATGGTTCTCAAAGATTTCCCCGGGTATCAGGTCATTTGAAGAGTTAATCAAAAAATTCATCCATAGATATTCTTACAATATCAAACACGTTGTCACTATGTTGGATCTCTATAACACAAAGAAGCAGGATGGAGAATCCTTTGTCACCTTTCTTCAAAGGTGGAGAAGAATATTTTCAATATATCCTCGAAAGATCCCTGAAAATGAGAAAATTGATATCTTTACTAACAATCTGATTCCAGAGATGAATTTTACACTTCATTTGCATCGTTTAACAATCTTTGACAAAAAAGTGGACAATGCTCTCAAAGTGGAAGATGTCTTAGTGAAAAGGAGAAATCAAGATCTATAAAGAAAATAAATTATCCAACAATTCTAATCCCAATCACAATAAAAATGATAAGTCCAATTTTTGGAACAAGAAAAAAAATGTAGTGAATGATGGATTTGTGGAAGCATACCACATTAAACCATAATAGTCAATTTTTAATCTCTCAAGTAACATTAAAGCTACTAAGACTCCTAATACTACATTTACATCCAAAGATAATCATAGATACAACAAAGATAATGCACCTTGGGTAGCTTGTCCTAAAAGAACTTCCACTCCTCTTGGAGAGCCACTTGAAGCCGCATTGAAGACTCTTCTAACACAAAAA
Organism: Thuja plicata; assembly: GCA_018584345.1. NCBI lineage: Eukaryota > Viridiplantae > Streptophyta > Pinopsida > Cupressales > Cupressaceae > Thuja > Thuja plicata. The sequence goes on along the minus strand of MU223073.1, from coordinate 2,216,519 downwards.
ATCATCACTTTTCTGGAGTCAAGACCTTGGGATCCCCAAATCAAGCCAAAGTGGCAGAATGAAAATAATTATTGTAAATATCACCGCTATAAAGGTCACAAGATAAATGATTGCATGAAACTCAAGCATGTCATTCAAGATCTAATTGAAAATAAAATGATCATAGTTGACAGAAAAAAGACCAATGATAATCACACAAAATTTAAAGAGCCTCTACCTAAATATGAGAAAGCTGGAACATCAAGCTCCAAAGATGCTAAAGTGAATTACACTTAGTCAAACAATAATGTGATCAATATGCTCAAACCTTATAAGTACTCTGTCAACATCATTATCATCAAAGATAAAAATGAATCTGACTCTTCTAATGCTGTGACATGAAGCCAATATCAAAAGGTTACTCTTAGGGATGCCTCATCAAAGAAATCCACATTATCAAAACCTTCTACCTCCAAGAAACTCTCATCATCTTCATCATCAAATTATAGCTTGGTGTACTTGATTCAATGTACCCCCACACAAATTTGTATCCTAGAATTTTTCAAAATCTCTCTTGCACACAAAGATATTTTCAAACAAGCCTTTTGGAAGTGACTATCCTAGAGTTATAGAAGTTAGTGAGTTCCAAGCCGTGGTCAAACATTTAACAATACTACACTATCTCTCTTTCTCAAAAGAGGATGACAATTCACTCAATCATGCACACAACCAACCGCTACACATAGAGGTCCTTATCCATAATCCTCTTGTCAAACAAGTCTTGATAGATGGAGGGGCTAGTTTGAATATCTGTACTCTAAATCTTGTGACAACATTAGGATTCTCTGAAAATGTAATAGATCATAGAAGGAATATAACCATAAAGGCATATGAAGAGGAAGAGATATCATCTAAGGGCTTAGTGGTATTACCAATAAAAGTGGGACCAAATTCTCATATGCCAAGTTTTGGATCTACCTCTAGCATACAAAATACTATTAGGTAGGTCTTGGATTCATGATATGCATGTAGTATCGTCAACTTACCACCAATGTGTAAAATTTACCTATAATAGAGTTAAGGTAAGTATAGCAGAAGATACCAACTACTCTTATAATACCTTAAGAAGATGTTGATAGCATGGTCCCACACAATCAAGAGGCATCCAATGAAAAAAAGGCTAAGAATTCCATGACAACACTGAGATATTTTGAGAAAATTGAAGATTAGGGACGTAGGAATGGGAGAATACAAAATTGATCATCTATTCTCCATTGCTTCTTTACATACATAACATAGATCCTACTGAAAATCATCATCAGTCTCTGAACCTTCTATTTCAAAGGAACTACCCATATACAATGGAATTTGTATGATTTGTTAATACTTTGGAGGAAGAGAATGAATATAAAGACGTTCTAAGCTATTTGTATAGAGACACAGAAGCATAATCAACCTAGGAGATCAAACATTTTGAAATATCTCTTGAAAAATATAGGAAGGGCTTGTTGGAAGTACAAGAATGGGAAAGCAAGATACTAAGAGGGGGGGGGGGGGGGGAANGGGGGGGGGGGGGGTGAATAAGATCTTGAAACTAAACAACTTAAAACAAATTTATCCACATTCATACATATATGAATTTAACCAAACATCAGATAGCATCCATAACATCAAATATGAAACTTCTAACACAGAATTTTGGTAACCCAGAAACCCAAATAGGTAAAAATGGGGTGGGGATGACACCCACAAGATCTTCACTACTACAGCAATAAAGTGTGCCTGTTAGGGCTACAAAAGTTTGATTGCAACATGCAATCTACCTGGTTAAAGGTCTGTTTTGTTAAGAACTAAAGATCATTACAATCTACCTTGTTAAAGGATTTCAACTTACAGTAAAGTAAGCACTCGGCTAAGAGATTTCAAATGGTCTTCTAAAAACACTCTGTTAAGAGATTTAACCTGATACACAAGTTAGAATGTTCCAAGTAGTGATCCTTCATTATGCACTCAGATGTTGATGACAAATCTTCTCTTTTCAATACCTTCTGTGATCTCTCAATCTGATATGTCTTTACTCTGCTTTTCACTGCTCTATCATGCTGCTTGATCTAGGCTTCTTCTCACAATGACTTGTTGTTCATCTCTCATGAACATACAACCCTTCTATGTATATCTGTTTCTCTTAAACACACTCATACTTTTAGGGTTAGAAGCCATCTTATTATATCTTTTCAGATCTGGCAGCGAGATCTAGATCAACGATCAAGATCTATTGTTTATACATCCAATGCATACTGATTTCCTAATTGGCTCCATGCCATGCATAGTATAAAATAATTAAATGAAAAATTAACTCAGTAGACAAATATTAAATGCATATAAATGTTGGCTTAGATCTCATACAAGTCAGCCTAAACCATTCACATCAAATTTTGAATTAATCCAGACATGTATGCAAAAACTGTTCTTCTTGGCACAACACATCTCTGATTCTCAACACTTAATATTCTACTTGGCAACCTAAAACTTGCTCGGCCTTGAATGTTTAGCTCGGCCACAGTGATAACCAACTAAAATTGCCTATGTAAATGACTAAGTGTGGGTCACTAATCATCAATAAAACTTAGGGATTAACAATCTCCCCCTTTGATATTAGTGGCAAAAACACACTTAACATTACAATTCATTCCATCCAAGATATTTCCTAAGTACACACTGTACTCCCCCTAGGAATGTACATCATACTACATACAAAACTTTACATAGTATACATGCCTTCAAAAAATATTTTTACATGGATACCTATTTTGATCTCCTTTATGATGTATCCTTGTTAGTCCTGTCAGTTTCCCCCTTGCTTTTGTCACTGATAGATGGTGGGATCAAGTTATACTTGTCCAAAAACTATTTATGAAGTTTTTAGGTAGACTCAAATGTAGAGTCCCAACTATCCTTGACAAACTTCATAACCTCTATTTTCACTTCTAGCTTGGCATCTAGACTTACTAAGCTTTGTACAGTGGAGAGATGAGAGTCTCTGTTAATCAATTCATTTGCAGATAAAATTTATTTCTGAATGACCTCCAAATGAGGTATCAGACTTGTCTGAATAGTAATCAACTTGTTCCTAATCTGACCATCTTTAGCTATGAGCTCAGCTATCCTCCTTTGTGCATAAGTTAACCTATTAAAATTTAAGGAGCTAGTGCTAGCATCCATACTCAGTGAACTTACAGTTGACTTTAGATCTAGTTGAAATTTCTCTAAAGCATGTTGATTATCCTTTGTGAAGAATTCAACATCAGATAACCTCTTATATAACGAATAGACATTTGTTGCAACTCCTAAAATTTCTACCAGAGAAGAAAGTTCAACCTATTTTACTGCAATCTCTCCTGAGATTTTTGCAAGTACCTTATTCTTGAATTTCCTCTCAGACCATTGCAACAGTTTCTCATTGGCTTCAATATTGTCATCATTTACCTTTTGCACAATGCGAACTAGCTGTTCAAGAATAGGGGCTTGAGGATTCTCATCTTCCATGTCAAAAGACTTTACAAAGATATCTTTTATGTCATGTAGCACTTGCTTTTGCTTTTTCTCCCTTTACATTTCCTCCTGTATTTTCTTCCTCTTAAGTAACTCCTGAAGAGTCTCAATCTATTCATAAGACAAAACATTGGGATCCCATGGTGGAATCACAATAAATTTATCTAATGTGACATCTAGAATTAGAGAATTCTTCCTCATAACTTTCCTCCTCTTGAATTCAGGTGAAATACTGCTCGGCTTTGTTTCTACAATACCTGTTCCAGATTTAGTAGTTGACACCATTGCATCTTTAAGTTCAGTCAAAATTTCCTTCTGATCAGGCATACTTCCTATCTTAGTACCAGTGGGAGTTGAAGATGCAGAGTGTGGTAGATCAACCAACACTTGCACTACCTCTTGTTCTTTAGGCTCACTATTAGTATCTCTTATCTCCTCACTACTATCTAGAACTAATTTTACAACCTCTAAAATAGGTGAATACTGTACAATTACCTCTTGTTCATTTTTTTTCTCCTTTTCTGCTTCATCTTGAGCATCCTTATCCTCAGATTTCATTTGAGTTCTTTCTTCTTCTTCTGTACTCTTCTCTTCTTCAGCCTCAGTTGCTTTGATAGGTGATTCAATAGTTGAGTCCTTTTGCTCATCTTGACCCTCGGCATCCAGATTGCTAGAATCATCAATTGTCACATCAATTGGACTGTCAATAGTCAGATTAATAGTGTTAACTGTCTCTGATTGATCTTGTGCATCTATCGTATTCTTCTTAGGCTCAGTTGAAATGTGAAATTTTGATATCTATGGTATAGGGGTGGATTTAGTTTCCTTATCCTTCGGCTCATATTTTCCTTCATCAGTTCTCTTTTCTCTTGAAACAATCAGTCCAAAAACTTCCTTCCAAATTCTAGTACTCTGTTGTACTATCCCTTCAATATCATTCTTCAAAATAGCATAACCTCTCTATTTAGGTAGAAATTTGTGCTTATACTATTCAACAAATTTTTCTCTCTATTTTTTGGTTAGCTTAGGAATGACTTGAGCTAAAGTGCCTTCCCTAATTTGTCTCTCAGTTGTGAGTGAAAATTCACACTTGCCAGATAGAAATTCATACAACTCACTCGGTACATTGTTTCCTATTATTGTAGGGGTTAATTTGAAATTAAACATCATGTCTAGGAGAGCTTCTTGAACCTTATGTTTGTCTCCTACCTTCAAATTTTCATACCTTATAAAATTAAAACCAGATAACCCTGTAGAATTTCTCAAATTTTCACATACCTCATCAATATCTGTAGGTTTCTTGAATGATGTTGTTGTTATGTTGCTGGGGTCATTAGTTTCAGTCATGTCCTCATCACTTTCTCGATCCAAATGCAGTTTTCTTCTTGGTCTTTTAACTTGTAGGCTCGACATAGCCTTTATTAAAAATTTAGTCCTTGATCCAGAACTACTTTCTCCAATATTCTTTGTATAGACTTTAGTCTGTTCTACTGGTGATGTGGTAGTATATTCCCTTGTCCTTGGATGATTTGCAATGGGAGGGGTAACTCTAAGTTTTTCTTTACTCATCTTTGTTACCTTTGCTACTGCTGGCCTCTTCCCTTTTTCCTTAGTAGTGACCTCTTGTTCAGGTTCATTGACTTATATTTCTTGTTCCTTAGATACATCTTCTCCTTGTCTAGTAGATATGTTTAGAGGTGCATCCTCTAGCTCTTCATCACTTGGCAAGTCAACCATCTTTTTCAGATTTTTCACAATCTTTTTCCTTTTTCTTTCCATGGTTCCTGCCTTAAGATTCATTGAAATCTTTTCCTTTGCTTCATCAACATTTCTGAATATTTTAGCTTTAGTATCAATTTCCTCTGCTAGGAGTGCTGTGATAGCTACTGATGCTTCATCAATATTAACTTCATAGGAAAATGGCTCCAGCCATGATACCCTAGGTGTCACAGCTTGAATATATGTGTATTCTGTATCTACTAAGAAACATATCTCATCATAGTGCTTCTCCACAAGTGAATTGGGAATTCTGGTCCTCAACCTCATTCTCTTTTTGAATTCCACAAAATAACTTCCCATAATACCATTGAAATTGTTGCCTAATTTCTAAATACATTCACTAATCTGTAAAGTGATGTGTTTGTCCTTCTTCTAGACAATATTTCCTAGTGTAGGAAATGACTTATGTATATAAAAAAATATACAAATTAACAAATATCCAAACTTACATGATGAGATTTTGTCTTTCCTGATTGATAGTAAGTTCTCGGCTAATTGTGTCAACTGCAGCTCCACAAGGTCATAGGTGTGATTATTTTTTACTATCTTCCATGTTTGGTCCATGGCTGTATAGGGAATACTATCCAGTCAGCTTGATTGATAGAACTTGTGAGCAATCACTCTCACTCCAAAATCAAGTTCCAAGTCTGTAATTGTAGAGATAGTCATTCCTCTATTGTTCCAAACAGCTACAGTGTTAGCTGCTAGCTCTTCTTTACTTTGGTCTCTCATAGTTCATTTACTGCTGATAATAGGATACCTAGTAAATCACTAGATAATATCTTTTGTGATCTTTACTGGTCCATTGCTAGTCACATATGCATATTATGAACTCAGCTTAGGACAACCTTGATCCATTCATCCTTGAATTTTGTCAGAAAATATAGGGCATGAGTTAACCCTTTGTCAGCTAAATGTTTGAATTGGTCTTTCAGAGTTCCATTCTCACACAACTTGTCATAGGAATTTCTCAATTTGTTGTTGCCCACTTCACCAATTTTAACCATGTAATATGATCTAACATCATGAATCATAAGTACCTTTGGAAGGATCGATGAGAGGGCTCCGTTCAAATCACTCATAATTGCACTTTCTAGAATGACACGAAATTTTTGTGGTGCGCAAGCATCACTCCTTACTAGCTTAATTTGATTCAGATCCTCCTCCATTCCCTTGACTGGTGTGGAAGAACTTGAAGCCATAATCTCCTGAAGTTAGGGTTTGAGAATGAAGAACAAAGTACCTCGGCAAGCAATCACTTCACACTATTCAACTTAGGGTTGCCAACAGCACACTAACAAAATTATCAAAACAAACTTTGCTAAGATCAAATTTGAAACTTCTTTGATCACTCTGTAAATGCTAAAAATTGCAAGGTAAAAGTGAATAATAGACCGTTCATCCATATATAGGCTTGAAAGGTCAAGGTAGGTAAGCATTAATTATTTTTCCCATTAGGTTAGTGCAATCCAGCTATCATTGGCTGACTAACATAACTTGCATACCACTCGGCTTACCACACTCGGCCATCACAACTTACTCAACCAACCAACTCAGCATCTATAATGCAGGTAATTCTTCTTGGCACTTGTCACAAACATGTCCTGGTACATCTTATCATATGCAAATATGGAATTTGGTACATTTACATACTAGCAACTGATGTAAGATTTGAATTTTAAATGCAGTTCCTTACATACCTCTATTTTCTCAGTTGGAGATGGTGTGATCACCTGATCCATTGGATTGGGTGACCTCGGCTTCAGTGGAATCACTGTTTCTCAGCTCTATTTTCCTTACCCCTATCTGGTTCATCTGTGCTCTCACTTATTCAATATTAGGAGCAAGAAATATTGTCCTACACTCTCTCTTACTGTGTCCTATCTTCAAACAACTAAAAAATACTAAGCTTCCATTCATCCAACTCTTAGATTTCCCTTTGACATGTGTCTTTAAGCAATCTTCATGTGCATATCCATATTCTTCATAGTAATGACAACTCTGTCTTGTATTATAATCCAAATTGTAAGCATCACCTCTTTTAGATGCTTTTGTTTGTGTCTTTGATGTCCATTGTTGTTTAGCATTGGATCTACAGTCTTATGCCTTATGACCATGTTTCTGACACTTGTAACAATAACCATTAAATCTTGGTTTGGGGGGTGCATCACTTGCTTCAGTCCATGAACATTCATGTGCTTTATGTCCAAATTTCTTGCAATTAAAACAATAACCATTAAACTTAGGTTTAGGATTGGACTTACCTTTCTTGCTTCGGCAAATGTTTTCTGTATGACCTAGTTTTCCACAGTGGTGGCAAATAGGCTTGTTGTGTTTTGTCTTTTCATTCCTCCTTTCACCATTCTTAGATGATTCTCCTTTCTGAGTAGATGTCTTTGGTTCAATGTGACCTAATCCAGAAGAATCCTTTGACCTTCTTGATTCTTCCATTAGATTCTCAAAATGAGTCAAAGCTTCATTAGGTTTATTCAACCTTTCATTAAGTTCCTTCTAAGATCTCAGATTTATCATTTCCATATCTTTCCTACTAATCTCCTAATTTGCAAGTAGCAGTTGATTTTCCATGTCAACCTGACTGATTATCATCATATGCACATCATGTGTCCTTTCATCAAGTCTAACAGATATCACTCTTTTGTCTTCTTCCATAGTTTTTTCATCTTCAGCTTTCTTCTTTTGTTCCAATACTTCACATAGTCTTACTGTCTGCATTTCTTGTTCTCTTTTCAAGTTTCTAACTTCTTCACACAGTGCATTGTTCTTTTCTAGTAGATTTACAATTTCTACATCTCTCTCAGTAGAATCTTCATTCCTAAATATATTTGCAGTGTCATCTTCCTAGTAATGAGTATCATTCATTTGTTTGGCCAAATCTTTCCTAGTTGTCAATGATTTCTTCAATTCCTGTCTTGCTATCTCAAGCTGATGTAATGCTAGCTAGATCTCAATCTTCTGATTCTCAATGACTTTTCCCAACTTGTAAACCTCCATCTCAAGATCTGTACTCACAAGCTGATTCAAAGCTTTTGTAGGTGAATTGTGCTCTGATACCAATTTTTGGAAGTACAAGAATGGAAAAGCAAGATATTGAGAGGGGGGGTGAATCAGATCTTGAAACTAAACCACTTAAAAAAAATTTATCGACATTCATACAGATATGAATTTAACCTAACATCAGATAGCATCCATAACATCAAATATGAAACTACTAACACAAAATTTTGGTAACCCAGAAACCCAAATAGGTAAAACTGGGGTGGGGATGACACCCACAAGATCTTCACTACTGCAGCAATAAAGTGTGCCTGTTAGGGCTACAAAAGTTTGATTGCAACATGCAATCTACCTGGTTAAAGGTCTGTTCTATTAAGAACTAAAGATCATTACAATCTACCTTGTTAAAGGATTTCAACTTACGGTAAAGTAAGCACTTGGCTAAGAGATTTGAAACAATCTACTAAAACCACTCTGTTAAGAGATTTAACTTGATACACCTATTAGAATGTTCCAAGTAGTGATCCTTCATTATGCACTTAGATGCTGATGAGAGATCTTCTCTTTTTAATACCTTCTGTGATCTCTCAATCTGATATGTCTTTACTCTGCTTTTCACTGCTCTATCATTCTTCTTGATCTAGGCTTCTTCTCACAATGACTTGATGTTCATCTCTCATGAACATACAACCCTTCTCTGTATATCTCTTGCTCTTAAACACACTCATACTTTTAGGGTTAGAAGCCATCTTATTATATCTTTTCAAATCTAGCAGCGAGATCTAGATCAATGATCAAGATCTATTGTTTATACCTCCAATGCATACTGATTTCCTCATTGGCTCCATTCCATGCATAGTATAAAATAGTTAAATGCAAAATTAACTTAGTAGACAAATATTAAATGTGTACAAATGTCAGCTCAGATCTCATACAAGTTGGCCTAAACTGTTTACATCAAAGTTTGAATTAATCCAGACATGTATGCAAAAACTATTCTGCTCGGCACAACACATCTCTGACGCTTGACACTTAATATTCTACTTGGCTCAGCATGATGTAACTCAACAACCTAAAAATTTCTTAGCAATATTGCTCAGCCTTGAATATTTAGCTCGGCCACAGTGATAACCAACTAAAATTGCCTATGTAAATGACTAAGTGTGGGTCACTAATCATCAATAGAACTTAGGGATTAACAGGGCTATCAAATTATGCAGCAAATGGGATACAAAGGCCAAGGACCTCTAGGAAAGAATAAGGAAGGCCTTGCAGAACCCATTCATATGGAATTTAGGAATCCAAAGGACAAAACAAATTTTGGATACAAAGAAGAAGAAGAAATTACCTTAATCCAAAACAGTTCAATATTTGATTATGAAGAGGATGAATCAGATGATCAATAAGAAGCTATAATTGTTACATTTGAAATATTATTATGTCTACAAGGAGAAAATATCACAAATTAAGGAGAACCTTATACTCCACAACAACCTATCCAAGAATGTGAAAATTAGTTAGCTAAGCATACTACCTTTCAAGCAGAAGCTTCCAATCCCAACAACAACCAACTCAAGAACCTAAAAATCAATCAGAAGAGAGTATCACCAATGAAGAGGAAACAATCACAATCACACAAGTCTTAAAATTTCCCAAAGAGACTAAAACAAACTCACATGAGTATGAGTGGGATAAATTTTATGTTTCCACAATGGAGATTGAAGTAGATGTAATTCATAAATACATGTATCAACTCTAAGAGGGAAAAATCTCAAGTGCTAGACCATTTAGATTCGATTAACATAATATCGACAATGACTCTAGTGAGGATAATCAATATCTTAGTGTTCTAAACAATCCTTTGGAGGGTAACTTCATAGACCTCATCCTTCCAGTTAAGGATAGTGATGATAACACAATCATGAATCTAAGAACAATTGAAATCAATTCCCATGATGCCTTATCCTTGATACATCCTAAGTTAATTGATTGGAACCCAAATGAACCCATTTCCTTTCTCACTTTACCTAATGACTACACTATATCCTATTATCTAAATGCTTATAAAGCCTTAAATTTTTCTATTACTGAACCTAGCACAACATTGATGATGGAGGATATCAATTTTCTCAATCTAAAGAAAAAGAGAGAGAAAAAGAGATTTCATGGTGAAAACCACATAGTGGCAGTATCAGATCCAAAAATAGTAAAAAGAAAAGATGCATCTAAAGGTGAAAATGTCTTTGAGGCGCTTGAGGATGAGAAACTTGATATACTTCCCGATCACTTACATGAAATATTATCAATGCTTATTGAACGAAAACAAACAATAAATATGGGAACAATAGAATCTCCAAAAATGATACATCTTTCTCAATCCTTCATAGAAGAGGAAAAGAAATAGTTCACCCAATTCTTCAAGAAAATAAAATAAAAATTGTGTGGTCATACTCAAACATGCGAAGATTGGACTCTGATATGATAATGCACCATTTATCAATAGCTCATGGGGTGAAATCGGTTAAACAAAAGTTGAGAAAGATGCATCCCTATGTGGTGTTATTAGTCAAAGATGAATTAGAAAAGTCTCTTAAAGATGGCTTTATCAGAGCTATAGCATAGGTGGAGTGGATTTCCAATATAGTTCATGTATCTAAAATAGATAAATCTATTCATGTATGTTATGGTTTTAGGGATTTAAATAGAGATTTCCCCAAAGAATATTTCCTACTACCGAACATTGACATTATTATGGATCTAACAGCTAGTTATGAAATGTATTCACTTATACAAGGATTTTCTGGTTACAACTAGATTAAGATAGCAACAAAGAATCAAGAAAAGACAACATTCACATGTTCCTAGGGTATGTTTTGTTGGAACGTGATTCCGCTTGGACTCAAGAATGCAGGTGCAACTTATCAATGGGATATGACCACCAAATTTCATGACATGATGCACAAGAGAATAGAGGACTACGTCGATAATACACTAGCTAAATCAGCCAACACAAAAACTCATCTACAAGACTTGGGAAAATATTAGACATGATAGAACAATCCAGACTTCATCTTAATCCAAAGAAGTGTGCCTTTGGAGTGTCCTCTTGGAAAATCCTAGGTTACATTATTTCAGATAAAGGTATTGAGGTGGATCCAAAAAAAGTGAAAGCCATCATGGAGATGAAACTACCCAAAAACATCATTCAAATAAGAACTTTAAAAGGAAAACTTAAATCCATAAGAAGGTTTATTTCCAAGTTAGTAGATAAAGCACAATCATTCACCAAGAAATTTTACAAAGGATTAGCCTTCAACTAGGATCAGACATGCAATAAATCCTTTAACCAAATCAAGGAGTACTTGGCTAATCCACCTATATTGAAGTCTCCTAGTTGGGGAAACCTTTATTTTTATACATATAACCAACTACATCATCATTGGGAGTTCTACTAGCACAACATGATGAAACATGGAAGGAAAGATCAATTTATTACATCAAAAAAATACTAGTTATCATATGAACTCAATTATACTATCATTGAGAAGGAATTCTTAGCCATAGTGTTCACATCTCATAAGCTTAGACATTATATGTTGTCTCATTTATTAAAACTTATAGAAAAATTAATTTATTGAAGTATTTATTGAACAAAGAAATATTAACTGGTAGATTAACGAAGTGGGTAACGATATCGAGAAAATTTGACATCGAGTATATAGATAAAAAAATTATTAAGGGAAAAGTGATAGCTAACCATTTGGCTAATGCACCACTTCTAGATGACAAACCTCTAAGCATTGAGTTTCCCAATGAAGCAATAATACATTTGATATAATACCCATGGAAGATGTACTTTGATAGTTCATTCACACAAAAAGGATTTCAAGACAAAATAATTTTTATCATGCCACAAGGGTACACTATTCCAAGAGCATACAAATTGTTGTTTTTGTGCACCAATAATATTTCAGAGTATGAAGTTTGGTAAATGGTCTCAAAATGGAAATCAAATGGAAAGTAGTGGATTTGTATATTCATGGTGATTCCCAACTTATAGTCAACCAAATTAATGATGAATATCAAACAAAGGATGAAAATTTGATGCCATATAAGAGAATGGTGGATGACTTGAAGAATTATTTTGTGTACATACTTTCCAACATATTCCAAGGATAGAAAACAAAGCAACCATCGCAATGGCTACTTTAGCCTCACTGCTTCAAATCTAAGAGAAAAATATCTGTTATGAGTTCTTGGTGGAAGAAATACCCTATCTAGCCTATGAATCCCTTGACCCACACTTAATTTTCTAAATCATAGGCCATGATTCTTCCCACTACAACCAAATATAATCCTACCTCATGGATGAAATTGTCCCTAATGAACTATCTAAAAATGAAAAAATAATCCTAATCTGTCATGCATCAAATTAATTAATCATTACCAATGACTTGTATAGGCAAGGTGTCGATGGTACTCTACTTAGGTGTTTATAACATGAAGAATCTGATAATGCTCTATGATAATTCCATGAAGGTATATGTGGATCGCACTCGAACGGTCTCACTTTGGAAAGAAACTCTTATGTCTTGGATACTATTGGCCTACTATGGAGAAGGATTCCATTTAGTTTTATAAATCATGCAAGAAGTGTCAGATTCACAACAATCTCATACATGCTCTAGCAAGGGATTGTCTACCATTTATAACACACTGACCATTTCAATAGTGGGCCTTTGATCTAATTGGAAAAATATATCCCTCATCATCTAATTGATGCAAGGTAGGTAGGGAAATGGGGCCTAAAGCTCTCCCAATTACCAAACCAGCTTTCTGACACTACAATACGGAAGAAACAACACATAGAGTGAGAGAAGGAATAACATATATCATATATTTTATTAATTGATCGAACTCATTACATGTTAGGTTGTAAGGCCTTCCCAATTTTGGCCATATACATTCAATGAATTAAAAAATGATCTACATACATGTGAGGTCACAGACCTGCCCTTCAATTATCTCAACCATTTATCTTCTATCCAAAATCTACTATCTTCTAAAATTTCCCCCCAAAATAAGAACAAAGAAACAAATATATGCAAGAGTCCACCAAAGAGGTCAGTGCTTAAATCCATAAGAGAGACCCATATTTAGGTCCACACAGATCCTAATGAGAGACCCCACATTAATTATGCCACAAAAATTAAATGTAGAAGTCGGCCAGATTAGGATAAACAACTCGGGAAGAGCAATACCAAGCAACAAAAACTACTCGGTAAAAGCATACCCAAGCAATAGGGACAACTCGGTTAGAACATGCCCAAGCCACAAAAAACCAACTCATTAAAATCATAACCAAGCAACAGAAACTAACACATCTTGAGACCCATCAGTAAAGCAAGACATAAAGGATACCTGAGAAACAGGGTAACTGGACACTTCACTAAGCAATCTCAAAACAAGCTAAAGAATAAAAGTAAACATATTTTTGGTTGAGAAGGATTTCCAAAGATCCAAGATGATCCTCCATCAGACACCTAGGGTTACAAGAAATGATTCCCTGAATCATGCATCAGGTCCAACTTGAAATGAATTTAACTTAGATTGAGAAATCCAAGATGAGTCCTCAATCGGTCTATTCTTCCATTTTACTAGATACTCCATGTATTCCTTTCCTCTTGTACTTCTGCCAATTTTCTATTTCAAAATATGTTCAACTTCCTCTATCTATTTCTTAGGATAATCACTTAGTGGTGTCACTTCTTCATCAGGTTCATGATATTCAAATAAGTCTGAAATATTGAATATAGCTGATATATTCATGTCATCAGGTAATTCAAATTCATAAGCATTTCCACTATCAAATATTCTTAGTATTTTGCAAGGACCAAATTTCTTCATCTTCAATTTACCATATGTTCCAACAAGAAATTTGTCTTTCTGCAAATGAACCATTACTGCATCACCAAATTTGAAAGTCTTATGTCTTTTTGATCTGTCTGCACTATTTTTGTACTTCTGATTACTTTTATCCAACTTCTATTTTACATCTTCATGTAATGTATTCATGAATCCAGCAAAGTCGTCTGCTTCAACACTTATTTTCTCAAGTTTGATACACCTCTCAGTTGTGTACCATGAACAAAATAAAAAGGTGTCTTTCCAGTACTTCTATTTACTGAACTGTTGTATGCAAGATTTACTTGTGCCAACATCAAATCCCAATTACTTGGTGTGTCTCCAACTAGGCATCTCAACAAGTTACCCAAACTTTGGTTTACAACCTCTATTTATCCATCAATCTGTGGATGAAATGTAGAACTATACTTCAACTCAGTATCTAACTTCTTCCAAAGTGTTTTCTAGGAATAGATAACAAATTTACTATCTCGGTCAGAGATGATACTCCTTGGTAATCCATGTAATCTAAAAATTTCCTTAAAGAAAAGATCTGCTATGTGTACTGCATCTGATGTTTTTCTACATGGTATGAAATGTGTCATCTTAGAAAATCTATCCACAATAATAAATATGGAATCATTACCTCTTGTTGTCCTTAGTAAGCCAAGAACAAAATCCATGCTGATATGACTCCAAGGTTTCTCAGGAATAGTAATCGGTGTATACAATCCATTATTCTGACTTACTCCTTTTGAAACTTGACAAACTCCATAACTTTTCACACACTTGTGAACATCCTTATACAACTAAGGCGAAAAATACCTTTCCTTAAGAAAACTCAATATTTTATCAATACCAAAATGTCCAACCAATCCACTACTATGTTTCTCCTTAATCAAATTAATTCTCATTGATCCTCTCGGTATGCACAACTGAATACCTTTGAACAACATATCTTCCTGAATGAAATAGTCTTCATACTTACTTGATTGATTTGAATTAGGTCATCTGCACACTATCCACTTCCCATAAAAATCAGGATCACTTTCATACAAATTCTTCATGTCATCAAAACCAAGAACTTCAATTCTCATTTCAGTCAACAAAGATCTTCTTCTACTCAATGCATCAGAAAATCTGTTAGAAACTCCACTCTTATGTTTAATCAAAAATGTGAAACCCTGTAAATACTATACCCATTTCATATGTCTCTGATTCAACTTATTCTGACTACCCAAATACTATAAATCCTTATGATCAGTATACAACAAAAATTCATTTGGCATCAAGTAATGTCTCATTTCTTCATAACTTGAACAATATAATAGAACTCTTGATCATAAATAAACTATTTCCTTTTAGCATTATTCAACTTTTCACTAAAGAAAGCAACAGGTTTTCCTTCTTGAGTCAACACAACTCCAATTGCACTTCCACTTGCATCAAATTCCACTTGAAATACATTATTCAAATAAGGCAATGCTAACACAGGTAATTCAACAACCTTCAACTTCAAAGTCCCAAAACTCTTATCAGATCCATGTGTCCATTTGAAGTCTCTTTTTTTTCCTCTCATTGTCTCAGTCATTGCATTACAAATAGAACTGAAATTTCTGATAAACTTCCTGTAAAAACTTGCCAATCCATGAAATGATCTTACCTCACTGACGTTCTCTGGTGTAGGCCAACTAAGTATAGCTTCAACCTTCTCACGACCCATCTTCAAACCATCAAGTGAAATCACAAAACCCAAATACACAAGTTCTTCTTTCATGAAGGAATAATTTTTCTAATTTATCAGCAACTTTTCCTCTATCAATCTCTGCAATACTTGTTGTAGATACCCAAAATTGACCAGGTGTCTTAGTATCATCAAAATATGCAAATCTTAGCAAAATATCATCAAATGCTCAAAATGCTTCAAAATGGATCAAAATAAATTAAATGGACATTTATCAAATAAAAGTGGATTAAGTCAAATAAAATCAAGGGATTAATTAATCATGAAATCAAATAATTAAATTCAAGCCTAAAAGGATTAATCAAATTATGCAATTGATTTTAATCAATTAATTGTATAGTTTAATTCAAAAATCAAAATGAACCTATTCCTTACATGGCTAAATTAATTAAATGATTGAATTAATAAATTCCTAATGTCTTTTCAAGACAAATACAAGAGCCAATGAGAATTGAGAACATACATACACATGGATCACTCCAATTTTGCAATCTCAACATCTCATTTATCCTTTAAAATCTTATCCACTCATCTTGTCCCACCCTTTGAAGACAATATTTAAATTGTCCCCTTATTTGAAACCATTTGAGAGATCAAACTCAACCAAGGATTAACCCATGGTCAATTCACTCTACCCCCTACCCTTGGGATTTTACTATAAATATAAGCCATTTTCTAGCATAAGCAGATCCTAGAAAATTTAAATGCAAAGCATCCTCATTATAGGCAATTTGAGAGCAATTTGAGCAATAGTGAGAGCATTTAGTAGTAAATTGTGAGATTTGAGAGCATATCATGAGCATTTGAGTTCATTTTGTATCATCTTTGAGAAGATTGAGAGCTAGATCATGCAGTTTATTATCAATTTCTCATTCTAGGAAGGTCACTAGTAGAGATTAAGGCCCAGAGCTCTACTTGCAAAGTCTAGATAGAGAACCATGGAATGATATGGATGTTAAAAGCAATTCTTTAGATTAAATTGTTTATTTCTTTCCATAGAATTGTAGATAATTATCCTAATTTCATGAAGGTGTATTAACTCACACACAAATGGCACCCACTGTGGGCCTTTAGGCCTCATTTTCATCATTTTTATCAAGTTTTGTGTGTTTTGGCTTCACTATTGTGTCTATTTGTAGAAAATAGGTGAAATGACGCGTATGAGAAATCTGATGACACCTATGAGTGTAACCACCTAAATTTGGTCTATTCCAACTATGGACCCTATTTTCCCTAAGTGTGATCACACCCTCGATTATGTCCAAACGACCCTGTTACTGCTTGGCATAATTCTTCAAATCAATTTAATGTCCTAGGTGATTTTTATCACTAATTTATATTAACTATTATAGCCATATAATTCAAATCAATTTCGACCAATCAAATCAAACCAAAATCAAACACGGCTATAGTATTTAATTATAAAGGAATTAAATAAAATCCCTAAATCAATTACCCACTTGCAATTAACCCATTCCCCTAGCCTATTTAATTTAATTAAAATGGCTATAGTCCCCTAATTATTAAAAAAGCAATTTCATTATTTAAATAATTATTTCCTATATTTCTAAATGAATTAAATAAGTTTATTTCATTTATTAATATTCTCCCAAACCCCAACCTAACCTATCTCAACCACTTCTACCCTGGGTTCTAAACCTTCTCAACCCATTCACCCTTGCTAATCTAATTCTAATCCTAATTCTACCATAACCCACCTCCTAATGTTGTCACATTCCATTAATGAATGCTTAGCAACTCAACCCACTTGAGAAAGTCCACTTTCTCAAGCCACTCTCTTACACTCTACCTTACTTCTTTAAGGCTTTCATTAATGCCTTATTAATGAAGATGCCTTAAGCCTATGTCTCTCTCATGCCTTATTAATGCCTTGGGCATTAATGGCTCTTACACCTCCATTAATGAGCCCCTTCACTCATT
>MU223073.1:2159067-2175362 GCA_018584345.1 Thuja plicata | reverse complement strand
TGCACTTGCATTTAGATTAATCATTTACTTGCATTATCATAGATTTAAATCCTTCGTTTAGGTCCTCGGTGTAGTCACTGAGCTTGCAATGACCTGAGAGCAAGCTCATACTCCTGCCTATTAGGAGGCAACAGGTCGATTCATTCACACATGCAGGATGAATTAATCTATATTCATTTCTATATGTGACTAAAGAGCAATGACTATGTTGAAGTGTTCTGCTAAATCAGAGGCCCACATTTAGCATGCACAGTTATTGCTTGGCATAATTCTTCAAATCAATTTAAAGTCCTAGGTGATTTTTATCACTAATTTATATTAACTTTTATAGCCATATAATTCAAATCAATTTCCACCAATCAAATCAAACCAAAATCAAACATGGCTATAGTATTTAATTATAAAGGAATTAAATAAAATCCCTAAATCAATTACCCACTTGCAATTAACCCATTCCCCTATCCTATTTAAATTAATTAAAATGGCTATAGTCCCCTAATTATTAAAAAAGCAATTTCATTGTTTAAATAATTATTTCCTATATTTCTAAATGAATTAAATAAGTTTATTTCATTTATTAATATTCTCCCAAACCCCAACCTAACCTATCTCAACCACTTATACCCTGGGTTCTAACCCTTCTCAACCCATTCACCCTTGCTAATCTAATTCTCATCCTAATTCTACCCTAACCCACCTCCTAATGTTGTCACATTCCATTAAGGAATGCTTAGCAACTCAACCCACTTGAGAAAGTCCACTTTCTCAAGATGGACTTTCTTAAAGTCCACTTTCTCAAGCCACTCTCTTACACTCTACCTTTCTTCTTTAAGGCTTTCATTAATGCCTTATTAATGAAGATGCCTTAAGCCTATGTCTCTCTCATGCCTTATTAATGCCTTGGGCATTAATGGCTCTTACACCTCCATTAATGAGCCCCTTCACTCATTAATTCATCTTGTCCCCCGCCTCTCTCTCTCTCTCTCATTCTTCTATAAATAGAAGCCATTTATTAGAGTAAATAAGCCTTCACCTTAGATAAAAAATACATTGTTATGCTGTTGGATTAATCCTAGACTAGTATTTCACTTATTATTCCATGATTTTTCATTGTTATTATTCACATGTTTAGAGCTAGAATGCTTGTTTTTCATCTTTTTAGTTTTTTTTAATCTAAAAATCCTTCATGCTAGGTTGTATTCGTCACTGATTGTAGCATATTTTGAGGGCTTATATGTTATTAATCACACTCTTCCTAGTTAGCAAGAAATAGGTCGATATTAGTGGGTTTTATATGCTTTATCTAACCTTTTGAGTTAATGAAATGACTTATTGAGTGTTTGTCTTTCTCAATAGGTTCTCAAATACACACGCACAGTGAGCAGTTAAATGATGCGTGCAGTTTTCACTCTATTTCTGTCTTATTTTCTATGCCGCATATGAGACAAAGTGTGACGCGTAATTCGGTAAAGTGTCACATGCAAGATGCAAAGTGCCGCCTGTGAACAATCAACTACTTTGTGTGATTTGTTCTGTGTCACAATTTAAACATTTTGTGACGCTTGCAAAGTTTACTTTACCGCCTGTGCATTTTTAAATGTTGCGTATTAAAGTTTCAATTTTTCTTTGAATGTTTTAAATAACGCTTGTTAACAGATAAATGTCGCTTAGTGATTTTTGTTATATTTTTCTTTTAAATCTTTAAATTCTATTTTCTAATTCTCTATCTGTGTTTTTCCCGCAGATGAGAAAACATAGAAAAGTACAGAAACTAGAATTTTGAGTTACAAAACCAAGCAAAGAGGTAAGAGCACAAATCAAACATGATAAGCAAATTCATGCTTCCAATATTTTAGAAAATTTAAAGGAAGAAGAACATTTATATGATCATTACATAAAAGTGTTTTTTCTTACAAAAATAAATTCCCTACTCTTTAGTTTGATTTCTTGTTTTTAAGTTCTTTAAGTTGATTCTTGCAAATTTGATCAAAAAGAGCTTAGGAGCATGTTTTCAAATTCATTTTAAGTTTTTCTTCACTTTGGTGGTTGTGTTGACTAACTTGTTGGAGGAGCCGGAGAGGGAACGATCACCACTAGGTGAGTAGAAAAGAAAAAGCAAAATCTATCAAAAATGTGCCTAGCCTTTGCTAGCTTTGAAACAAGGTATTCTACTTAACAAGCTTGCATTGATCAAATTGTGGCAAATTATTTGAATCTAGTATAATTAGGGACACCCTATTATTGTCCATTCAAACGAGACATTAGCTATATGCTCTCAACTTTTCAAAGTTGATCAAAAATCCAAAAGTGTCAAGTTTGGATGGTAGAAAGAAAGGGAAGAATTGAACCACATAATTCAAATTTTTAAGAACCTCCTTGTCAAGAGGTTGAAAAAGAACAAAAAGTGCTTGAATTTTTTGGAATGAAGAAAGACAATAGGAATATGCTTTTCACTCTTTGAGTGAATCAAACTCCCAAACTTGTTGGACTAAGTTCATTATCCGCTTTCCATGTATGCTAGATTAAAATAGAGCTTTAGAGGGCCTACCTCCTGAGAATTCCTTTACGAAAGCGGTGAGAGGGAACAACCCAAAGTGGGAGACAATCGCTTTAGCCGTGATATCATCCAACCCAATATAAATAAATGCACTTTACCTTAATCAAAAAGTGACTAAGTTGTGTGCAAGTCATCCTCACTTCCTCGAGTAGTCCTTTGTGATTGCGCAAAATCATACTTTTGTGCATGTGGGAAGCCTACAAGGGGGTAAAGGAATTTGACATGATTTAGAATGGAGGAGTTCATTAAAACCTGGTTAAAATATTAAGCCTACCTTTTAGAGCCATTGTTAAAAGCCCAATTTGTTTGACTCTAAGTAGATTGCTTGGAAGACTTTCTTGTGTTATACTTGTGAAAATGACCAAGAACATACACTTTTAGTGTTTTTTTAGGGACATGATGTAAATTTTATGTGTATGTTGAGTTTGTATTTAATTTTCAATAAAGAATCTTCTCTGAAAAATATGATCAAAGACATTAAACTTTTAAAACCTAAAAAAATTTAAAATTCAAATTTGATCTGTGAAGTTCCGCGTATGATCATTTAAATGATGCCTACATACAATTTTGTGATGCGTAAACAACTGAAATGATGTCTGTCATCTGTCAAAACTATGTAAGCCATTGGAAAGTGCCACCTAGAAACAATTCAATAACACCTATCAACAGGCAAACGCCGTGTACTAACTGCAGAGTGTCACGTATAGTAATTCCAGTCAACGCATACTAACATTAAAGTCACACTTACACACCATGAAGTGATGCCCAGAAAAAAAGAAGGGAAAACAAGGGGCATTTCCTGAGGGTTTGGAAATATTTTTAAATCATATTTGGATACCCTTTTCAGAGTTATTCCTGATCAGTGAAACAGACAGATCATATTCCTTCAAATATCTATAATGATGAATCTATTTGAGAAATGAATCAATGCCATGGTGGAGAATAATTATCAAAATCAAGATCAAAATATCCATTGGACTCAATACGACAAAATAACTAAAGAACAAATTTTGGAAGCATCCCAAGATCCCATATTTATGGAAACAATGCGCTTGATTTTGAAGAAGGATAAAGAAGCATATTTTGCTCAATTAGGAGCTACCCTTTCTCATAATGATGATATATCAACCTTAAAGAAGGATGAGGAAAACAAAAGGATACATCTTCTAAAAATCCATCATTATGATTAATTTTTCCTTTTCTTTATGATGACGGGCCATCTGTATCTTCATCTTCTTCACAAAACAAAACATTTAAGTGCAACAAATCTATCTTGGATCAAGGGAAATTTCATGACCACCCTATTTGTGATCAAGATAATAAATAGAATGAAGATCAAGGTACCACTCTCAAGTAAGACCTAATGTACAAACCTCTATCTAGAAAGGTTTCTCCCATAGCCTTTACTCCTTTCATCCTTTGTCCATCTCACAAAGCTTCACAACTATCCAAAATTCCTCCACCAAAGAGAAATCCTAATGATGATACTTTCCATGTTGACTATGTCTACCCTCAAGGGCTACCTCTAAAAGAAACCCAAGCTAATTTAAATCTTGCTGCAAATTATTTCCATACTTTAAAGATCTTGGACCCCAAAGCTTCATGTGCTTCAATGCCTATTCAAAAGGATTCTCCATCATTCTTCAAAACATTCCCCACATAGATCCAAGCATCTACCTTGTCCTTAGAAGTGGCTCCATGTCAAGAGGATAATCCAAAGAGAAAAGAAACAAGTATCAATAAAGATAAAGATCAAGATGTTATACAATCCCCTCCCATATTTGATGAAGTTCCCATATCCATAAAAGCTTGTGATGATCCCCTTGCACCCTTTCATGTCTTCCAAGCTGATATCCTTCCATTTCATGAACAAAGTGTCCTTCGAAGCTTTATACCTAGTCCAATTCCCAATCAAGATCAAGATATCCCTTCCATCATTTCCAATTAACATATTGAAAATCAAGATCAAAGCATCCTCTCTACACCATCCAAAGATCCTTGTCAAGATCAAAATATCCAATTAACTCCTTGTAATATTACTCCATATTCACCTCAAGAAACCATCATTCCTCCAAATTCATTGCATGATAATAAATCCCTTCATAATTCATTTGATCCTATAAAAGCTTCTCCTATGAAAGCTACTCATGAGCCTATTGGTATAAAGATAAATATTAAAAATGAGAGCCTTGGAAATATAATTCACTCCAAAGATATTGATATCCCTTTCACACCTTATCTCCCTCCATTCAAACACAACCACATTCCTTCACCATCCTCCGAATCCATTTTGGGTTCCTATGTCCCAAAGCTAAAGTCTTCATCCCTTCCATTTATATTAGGTCCCTATATTCCTCCATCAATCATTCCTACCATCCCTAGCTCTCCATTCACTTACCCTACCATGTATCAAGATAAACAAAGGCACACATATTTGAAGAAT
The DNA here is from genome assembly GCA_018584345.1 of Thuja plicata. NCBI lineage: Eukaryota > Viridiplantae > Streptophyta > Pinopsida > Cupressales > Cupressaceae > Thuja > Thuja plicata. Next base: position 2,170,362 of record MU223073.1, on the reverse strand, counting down.
GTCCAAACACCAATCCATATGAACCCTCCATATTCTTCCTATTCACCCACAATTCCTAAGTCTATTGGAAGCAATTTGGATGTGCAATATAAAAATCAGAAATCCAAGAATCGACATGTGTATTAAAATCATCATGTCTCATCTAATCAACATGTGAATGAAAAAAAAGAAATATCCAAAAGGCCGCAAAGGTCCACAAAGAAAAATGAAATATCCAAAAGACCACAAAGGTCCACGAAGCAAAAAGAAAAATCAAAGAAAATATGGGTTCCAAAATCCCTCATTGAACAAATGCATCCAAAAGCATCAAAAAAGAAATAAAAATCAAAGAATATGTGGATTCCCAAGTCACTTTTGAAATAATTTCACACAAAAGAAAAATCAAAGTTGACATTCAAGCTTCCAAAGACTTTCATTCTATCTCCTTCTAAACATTTTCCACTTTCCAAGTCTAGTTTGGGTTCCTACATCCCAAAATCCACTATCTTAGCTACATCCTCACCTCCTTTATCCATTATTCCTCCATCACTCCACCACCCTTCAAAGTGTGTGTCAAAGTTTATCTTTCCAACATTTCCATCCAAAACATACCTTCTTCTTATTCTCACATTCATTATCCAACACATACTTTCCATCTTTCAATCCGTCTTATCCAATCTATGGCATAAAACCTTCACCACCATCTACTCTTATCCTCCATATGTGTTTATCATCACCTTATCAATATCTTTGAGCATCTTAGCCATATTCATGGTTTATAGCATATCTTTCATAAGAGCATTGTCCAAAGATCCAGATGTTGGGGAAATTTTGAAAAATACAAAAAAAAAAAAAAAAAAAATTGAAAAAAAGAGAAAAGTGCCTTGGTGAAAACCTGGTAAACGGGTGCCTTGGTATAAAAATTAAAGAGAAATAAATTCATCCTATGGTGAAAATCACTTCTTGTGGTGCCTTGGACAAGTACCATGATGAAAACTTGGCAAACAGGCATCATGCGTCATTCCTTCCTCTTGCACTCTACACTTGGGGGCAAGTTTCATCCATGCTATCCTCCATCTTCCTATAAATTATCTCACTTGCATCCATATTTCCTCTTTTACCTTTTGTCTTGACAAGGTTGAACATATCCATGAGCATCAAGTATCTTGACACCATTATCCTTTCCATCAGCTTATTCACTTGTTTAATCCATGCTACCCTATCATGATCTTGCTTCTCCCCAATCCACCTTCATTATTCCTATGCAGTCTTTCCATAATCCCAAATCATCCCCTCATAGCCTCCATCACCCCTTTACCCTGATCGTGCTATCTTATTTACATATTACCCAAATTGATCCATTGGTCTTGATCGGAAATGAAGGATGTAAAGTACAAAATTTGTTATCAAAAACCCCTTGACATGTCCACTCTTTTGGACTACCCATTTTCATGACATCAGGGCATTATCCTATATGCTATCTAGAAATGCATCATTGGCTTCCATTACTTATCCAAAAACATGTTTCGCATTGCTATATCCTTTTTCCTTAGCTTGGGTAATCTTCAGGATATAGTCCTACGAGTCACATTTGCATGTTTCATCCACCATGGCCTTTCCATTTCTAATCCATCAGCTTCCAAATCCATCTTTCATGTCCTATACCTTGCTAGACATTGGGGGAAAACCAATGTGATCTTGTTTGAGAGATGGTAAATTCTAAAAATCTAATAAAAAAAAGTCCCTAAAAAAAAAAAAAAAAAATCTCTAAAAAAATCCAAAAATAAAAAATCTCTAAAAAATAAAAAATAAAAAATCCAAAAAACATTAAAAAAATCCAAAAATCTTGCTTAAAGTATCTTTGAGCTGCATTTCCAGATCATTGTCACATACTTGGTTGCATTTGCCCAAGATTTACACAGTCTCATTTTTACTTGGGGGCAAAGCATTGGTTTTTTTGGTACAAACCGATTCAGACGTGCTACATCTTGGTCACATGACAAAAGCTGATTTTTCAGAACTTTAGAGGAGAGATATTTTGGAACCTTTGATATATATCATTGTTCAAACCTAAGCATTTAATCTTACAACATGATCCTTGAGCTTCATTGACTTTATTATTCAAGATTAAAAATTGACATCACCTAAGTGATCAGAATGTTTGGAAATTCTTATTGAAAATCTTGATACAACACAAAACATAAGCTTTTTGATGATCTTCATTGCATTTCGTCATGTCTTTTTAGCTAATTGATGATGTTTTGACTAGATTGGCAATGATGAAGACATGATATTTTCTTTCTTTTGAGTGAATATTTTGAGGGAGATCCTTTAACTTGTGCGAATTTGTCTAAGGACATGGTCATCAAAGAACCATCTAGGACATTCAAAGAGGAAGGAGGGTCAATATTTGTTTGTTTATGCAAAAGGATAACTTGGCTATTTAGATCTTCAATATCTTAATACCAAAATCCACTTGAAACATTGAATCCATTGAAACTGGTATTCATACTCCCATAGTTGGTCATTCAACTAGTGAGGGTTGTACTAGGTTCTTAAAAGAGGTTACCAAATGAGATGAAAGTCATATTCATATTCTTATGGTTGCAGTGGCACCGATAAGGATTGTATCGACTCCTAGTTCCACAATGCTCAATGATGAAAATATATCTCTTTTGTAGTTCTTTCACAAAAAGACAGTGACCATTAGTTGCATTGCATTGAATTTTCATGATAGATTAATTGCATGTTTATGGTATTTTCCTTAATCAAGGGGGTGGAATTTAATCATGATTACATCATCAATGTCCTAATCAATATCCTCAAATGTATGATCCATCAAATTGACCGATGCTACATCAAGGATATCATCAATCTACATCTGCTCACCTAGGGGCAACCTCATCATTTGATCAACTAGGGGAAACCTAACTCTGTTTATCTCCTATACCTATATCTGCACCTGATTCATCTCAAATGACCCTATCTATCAGCCTCCTACCATTAATCTTCCAATAAAATCCAATCCAATCGAATATCAATAAGTTGAATCATCCAGTTGATCATCTAACGTCAATCATTTATCATATCATCCATTTGCTCATCTTGAGCGCATCAAATTTCCTAACTCTAGATCGTGAGGAAGGAAAATTAACCTATTTGTTCATTTCTCTAGATCTTGAGAGCAAATTATTAGTTTATCCAATCAATCCATTTGTTCATCTCTCTAGATCTTGAGAGCAAATTATCAGTTTATCCAATCAATCCATCAACCTACTTATCCTATCTGATTGACATCAATACAACATCAACCAAGTGATTCTGACTGACATCACATGATATGCAATCATCATCACCTTATCTAAAACATCAACAATGTTTTCTCAAACATAGTTGTTATCATCAAATTCTCTCATGACCGGGGCATTTTCAAAGTGGATTTTATCGGGAAATGAATCTCAATTTCCCCAAACTCAACCAACTCATCTACCATCATCTTGATTCATTTCCCAAGGGGGCATCATATCCACATCAAAAGTTCAAATCAGGTTTTTTCATCATATCTATATCAAATCTGGGGCATTAAAAATTCAAACTTTTATCAGTGGGGCATTCTGCATCTTATCAATCAGAGTTTCAAATCCAAGTTGTGAATCAGAATTTGAATTCAGTTGTGAATTAGGTTTTTATCATTAAATCAATCAGTGGTGAATCAGGTTATCAGTTATCAGATCAGGCTATCAATCAATTAATCAGTATCAAACCAGTGATCAGGACATGCAATTTTATTTGAATCAATGCTCTTCGCACATCAATTCAAAGAGGGGCATTTGTAGACACCCAAAATTGACTAGGTGTCTTAGTATCATCAAAATCTGCAAATCTCAGCAAAATCTCATCAAATGCTCAAAATGATTCAAAATGGATCAAAATAAATTAAATGGATATTTATTAAATCAAAGTGGATTAAATCAAATAAAATCAAGGGATTAATTAATCATGAAATCAAATAATTAAATTCAAGCCTAAAAGGATTAATCAAATTATGCAGTTGATTTTAATCAATTAATTGTATAGTTTAAATAAAAAATCAAAATGAACCTATTCCTTACATGGATAAATTAATTAAATGATTGAATTAATGAATTCCTAATATCTTTTCAACAAAAATACAAGAGCCAATGAGAATTGAGAACATACTTGCACATGGATCACTCCAATTTTGCAATCTCAACCTCTCATTTATCCTTTAAAATCTCATCCACTCATCTTGTCCCACCCTTTGAAGACAACATTTAAATTGTCCCCTTATTTTAAACTATTTGAGAGATCAAACTCAACCAAGGATTAACCCATGGTCAATTCACTCTACCCCCTACCCTTGGGATTTTACTATAAATATAAGCCATTTTCAATCATAAGCAAATCCTAGAAAATTTGAATGCAAAGCATCCTCATTATAGGCAATTTGAGAGCAATTTGAGCAATAGTGAGAGCATTTAGTGGTAAATTGTGAGATTTAAGAGCATATCATGAGCATTTGAATTCATTTTGTATCATCTTTGAGAAGATTGAGAACTAGATCATGCATTTTATTATCAATTTCTCATTCTAGGAAGGTCACTAGTAGAGATTAAGGCTGAGAGCTCTACTTACAAAGTCTAGTTAGAGAACCATGGAATGATATGGATGTTAAATGCAATTCTTTAGATTAAATTATTTATTTCTTTCCATAGAATTGTAAATAATTATCTTAATTTCATGAAGGTGTATTAACTCACACACACTTATCTTATATGCATCAAATTCTCTTCTCTAGTCTTACTGAATATCATAATATCATCCAAGTATACAATCACACATTTATTCAATAATTTCTTCAAAACTTCATTAGTTAACCTCATAAATGTACTTTGTGCATTAGTTAAACCAACAAGCATAACCAACCACTCATAAAAACCTTCCTTGGTCTTGAAAGAAATCTTCCATTCATCACCTTCTCTGATTCTGATATGATGATATCCACTCTTCAAATCAATTTTGGTAAAATATCTTGCTCCACTCAAAAAATTCATTATGTCATCCATTATCAGTATAGGAAACCTGTACTTCACTATGATCTTATTGATTTCTCTTGAATCAGTGCACACTTTCTATTATCCATTCTTCTTAGGTGCCAATACAGCTTCTACTGCACATAGACTCAAACTTTCTCAGATCAAGCCTTTGTTCAACAATTCATGAACTTGTCGGTTAATCTCTTCATTCTCGGTCGGTGTTAACCGATGTGGTGCTTTTTTTGGTAAAATAGCTCCAGAAATTAGATGCATACAATGAATGATATATCTTATTGGTGGAAAACCATCAGGTACATTATCTGAAATGATCTCTTTGAATAAGTGAGTAACTTCTCAAATTTTGCAGTAATTTCATCTTCGGTATTCTTACTTGGTTTGTTAGGAATCAAAGAATAAAAAATATCATTTCTTTTCAAATCCTTAACAAAGTGTCTACCTTTCATGAGACAAAATTTCATAGATATACATAACTCACCAATAGATTCTTCAACTAAAGGTAACAAAACTTGTTTCTTACCATCAACCCAAATATAATATCTATTCAATCTTCCATCATGTATAGCATGTCTATCGTATTGCCAAGGTATACCCAACAAAATATGACAACAATCCATAGGCATAGTATAACACAACACCTTATCATAATACTTTCCAATTTTCAGATTCACAAAACATTGTTCACTCACCATTAATGTATGCTCATCCTTGATCCATGAGATCTGATAGGGTTTCTGTAGACACCTAAAATTGACCAGGTGTATCTCAAGCATTCCAAACTATAAATCTCAGCCAAATGCCTTAAAATGTCATCTCAATGCAAATCAAATGGACCAAATCAAATGGACAAAAATTAAATCAAATTAAAAGATCAAATAATCATGAAATCAAATAATTAAATTCAAGCCTAAAAGGGATTAATCAAATTATGCAATTGATTTTTCAATTGTATAGTTCAAATCAAAAAGATCAAATCCAACCCAATCACCCTTCCATGGCTAATTTAATTAAATGATGGAGTTATTAAATTTCTAATATCTTTGAGACAACCAACCAACTTTCCCTCCATTTGAAAACACCTCAAAGCTTTTGACTTAACCAAACTTTAATCGTGATCAACTCACTCTACCCCCTACCCTTGGGAAAATGCTATAAATACAAGCCATTTTCTTTGTGTTTGGGATCCAAGAATTTTAAGAAAAAAGCATCCTTATTATAGGCACATTGAGAGCATTTGATAGAATTAGAGAGCTTTTGAGAGAATTTCAGCATTTTCATTAGCATTTTAGCATATCATGTTTAGGAGCATTTGTTATTTTCTCACATATCTTGGAGCATTTTGAGCATTTTTAGCATTCTAGCTAGATTTGAGCATTTTTTTACCATTCATATCTCATTCTAGGATTTTCCTTGAGAGAGATTAAGCTTGAGAGATCTCTTAACAAATCTTGGATAGAGAACCATGAGATGATATAGATTTTAGCTTCAATTCTTAGATTAATTTGTATTATCTTTCCATAGAATTGTTGCTCTTAATCTTAATTTCATGAAGGTGTATTTTCATACACACATAATGGCGCCCACTGTGGGGCTCTAAGCCTCTTTACTAATGTTTTTATCATAATTTGCGGTGTGTTTTCTTTGTTTTTGGTATTTTTCTTGCAGAAAAAAAGGAGAAGAGCCGCGTATGAAATGCTAAGAGCCACTTTCTAACACAAAAATGCTGCCTACAGAGCTTGATTCGTCTCTGTCTTTCATTCTGCTGTCGCGTTCCAGATAAATCATGGCACCTACCAGATAAATCATGCCACCTGCTAGATAAAGTGCACCACCTAGGATTTTTCAACAGCTGCCTAATAACAATCTCTGACCACCTTTTACACTTTCTGTACTGCCTGTTGATTTTATTTAGCCGCCTGTGATATTTTAAGAGCCCAATGTTAAGATTTAAAAGCCATGTATAAAGTCTTACTTTATGCTTAGTAATAGTTGATAGCCACCTTTTAGCTGTTAAATGCCGCGTAATTGCTTTTTCTTTAAATCAGCTTTTAATTAATTTAGTCACTATTATAATTCTCTGTGTTTTCTTGTCCTGCAGATGAAAAATCACCCCAAGGTGCAGAAACCAGAGAAGCGGATCTCAAAGCCTAGCAAAGAGGTAAGAATAAAAACCAAGAATGATAAGGAAATACATACAACCAATTTATTGGAGATTTTATTTGAGGAAGAACACTTGTATGATCACTATATTAAGGTGTTTTTTGCTTACAAACAAAAATTTCCTACTCTCTAATTGATTTTTGTGCTAACTTCTCTAAAGCTTTAATTGATAAATCTTTCATTAAAAAAGCTTTTAGGAGGTATTTTTTTCATTTGGGGTTTTTCCAAGTTTCCTTCACTTTGCATTGCTTTGTGTTGACTAACTTGTTGGAGGAGATGGAGTGGGAACAATCGCCACTAGGTGAGTAAAACAAGCCAAAATACTCAAAAATGTGCCTATCCTTGCTAGCTTCGAAATCAGGTACTTATCTCATCAAGATTGCATTAATTAACTTGTGGCAATTCATTTGAATCTAGTATAAATAAGAAACACCTTAGTATTTTCTATTCAAACAAGACATCAGGTATATGCTCTCAACTTTTCGAAGTTGATCAAAAAGCCAAAAGTGTCGAGTTTGGGTAGTCAAAAGAAAGGAAGGATTAATTGAACCACACACTTCATTTCTAAGAACCTCCTTGTCAAGAGGTCAAAAATAAACAAATTTGTTTGAGGTGCTTGGAACAAAGAAAAACAATACGGATATGCTCTTCACTCTTTGAGTGAATTAGATTCCCAAACTTGTTGGACTGAGTTCAATTCTTGCTTTTCATGAACATGCTAGCTAAATAGAGCTTTAAAGGGCCTGCCTCCCGAGAATTGCCTTATGAGGATGGTGAGAGGGAATGACCTAAAGTGGGAGATATTTTCTTTTACCACAATATTGTCCGACCCACTATAAATAATTCACTTTTCCTTAATCGAAAAGTGACTAAAAATTGTGCAAGCCATCCTCACTTCCTCTAGTATTCCTTCGGGATTGCACAAAATCATACTTTTGTGTGTGTGGGAATCCCTCAAAGGGGTAAAGGATCTTTTCAAGGTTTAGACCGGAATAGTTTGAGACCTGATAAAGTAGCAGACCTACCTTTGTAGAGCCATGATTAAAAGCCAAATTTGTTGACACTAAGGTAGATTGCTTGGAAAATTTTCTTGTGAAAACCTGTTTAAACATCCGAGAACATACACTTTTAGTGTGGTTTTTAGGGATATGGTGCAAATTTTATGTGTGTGTTGAGTTTGTACTTCATTTTCATGCAAGAATATTTTTTGATAAATCTGATCAAAGACCTTAAACTTTTAAACGCAGAAAATATCAATAAAATTGTTAAAATCAACTTTGTTCAGCAAAACACCGCGTACAATCATTACAGAGCCGCCTACAAAAAAAACTGGGTCGCTTATCAATCTTAAAACACCACTTAATAGCATTAAACAACCACTTATTCACTAGAAAAAGCTGCGTAAGAATATTTCAAAATTGTCTGTCAATAGAAAAATGCCACCTATCAACTGCAGAGCACCGCGTAAAGGATTTCCAATGGCCATGTGTTAAGATTTAAAGGCTGCCTACACATAGGTAAGAGCCGCCTAGAATTTTAAAAAGGCAAATAGTGGGTATCTGCTGAAGGATTGAAAACAAGAAAGTTTATTTTTTGGATACCCTTTTGGACGTTCTACCACCGTGGATACCTAACTTGATTAGAATCCTCCATTATTGGGCATTTTGCAAATTTATTCATGGATTGGTCATTTAAGCAAGTTTGAAACCTAAGATCTTCATTCAACATATGTTAATGTCAGGTTTTACTCGATCCCATTATATCAAAACTACCCTTCAACTAGACGGATCTTATCTAAGACAAGAGTGTCCCTTTCCGGGTGATCCTTTTTCTACAACACCCTTACACGAACCCATCAAAGAAATAGAACCGAGGATGTCTTTTTCATTTAGTCATATAGATCCCGATCAGATTAATCACGTGAACAAAGATATGACCAAACAAGGAAATGTTGATCCTAACAACAAAGGATCCAACAACAATACCAACAGAGGAACAAACATGGATCCTAGCAATTAAGGGATGAACAATACCAACAACGGGGGCAATATGGACCCTAATGATGAGGAGTTAACCGATGAAAAGGTTACTGAGGCTATGCAAAGCCTTTTCTTTATGAAACTCATGGAAAAAGTGTTGGAAAAAGACAAAGAGAAGTACTTCCTAGACCTAGCACAAATGGGTCTCAAGCTTCCAAATGATTATGATTTCACCAAACTCAAAAAAGAAGAAGCAGAGGCTAACCCCATTGATGTCATGAACAAACAATTCCAGCTTGTTCACATACAATTGGACACATTAAAACAAAGTGGGGCTCCTAAACCTTTTTCTATTGAAGCCTTGTGTCCATTTCCATTTGACAAGTCCTTAGTCATGATACCATTTCCAAAAAATGCTATTTATTTGAAATATGATAAATATGAAGGAACATCTAATCCTCAAGATCACTTAAGGGAATTTTGTGCCCTAAGTTTAGAATTCATGCATGACACAATTTACCTTATGAGGTTATTCCCTAGAAGTTTGGGAGGTATGGCAATGGAGTGGTTCTCAAAATTACCCTCTGGTATTAGAACCTTTGAGGAATTGGCCTCTAAATTTGTAACCCACTATTCTTATAACATCAAACATGAGGTTACAATGCTTAATCTATGCAACACTAAACAAAGAGGAGAGGGGTTGCTACTTTTCCTACAACGATGGAGAGCGGTATTTGCTAGATAGCCTCGAAGTGTACACGAAAAGGAAAAGATGGATATTTTTGTGAACAACTTGAATCATGAAATGAACTATCGATTAAGGCTACAATGTCCTAGATCATTCCAAGACTTAATTGAGAATGGGATGACAATAGAAGAGGTATTGGTAAAAAGTGGAGAAATCAAACTCTACAAAGATAACAAGAATAACAACAACAACAACAGTACCTCCAACACCAATCAAAATCAGAATAACAACAACAAAAACAACAACAACAACAGTCGATATTGGACAGGGAATAACAAAAATAAAGGAGTGGTTAAAAATGGAGTGGTGGAGGCTAATACTTTAAAGGCTACCCCTTTTAATCTCACTCAAAACTCAACTCAAGCCAATAATGTGAATCAAACACCCATAGTGCCCTTTAACAACAACACTAATAACAATTTTGGGAATAATCAGGGGCTTCTAAGCCTAAACCTTTATTTGCACCTACACCCAAAAGGACATTCACCACTTTGGGTGAACCATTGGAAAATTTATTAAGGACACTTATTGCAAATAAACTTATCGATCTACCAAAGGCTCAACCATATGAACCTCACATCAAACCCAACTGGTGGAATGAGAACAACCACTATGACTATCATCGAAATAGTGGACATAAGACCAATGATTGCCTACATCTCAAACATGTGGTACAAGATCTCATAGACAATAGTGTGATAAAAGTGGATGAACCTCAAAGTAATGAAGATCACAAAAAATTTAAAACTCCTTTTTATAAGCATGAAAAGGGAGAATCTTCTAACTCCAACAATGAAGGAAACAATGCGAATAATGCAAAAGGCAGTCATAATGTTAACTTTGCTCATACTTATGGCAATACCATCAATGTTATTGTGGTTAAATACCAACCTATTCAAGGGTCCACTAATGCCATCACAAGGGGGAAAGCCTCAAAGATTACCTTACAAGGGGTTACTCCTATTACTATTGGTCCTAAGACACCAACTATTTTGGCTAAACAAACACCACCCACCACAAAGCCTTATAGTTTGGTGGATCAATTGCAAAAGACTCCAGCTCAAATATCAAATTTGGAGTTGTTAAAATTATCTCCTAATCACAAGGAGATTTTGGAAAAATCCTTGTGTGAGACGATGGTTCCTATAAACTTGGAGGAAGATAAATTTTAGAACATGGTAGGGCACCTCATAGCTCCTCATTGTCTTTCCTTTTCAGACCAAGATAACATGTCTATCACACATCCTCAAAACTTACCCTTGCATATAGAGGTATTAATCCAAAGACATAGGGTTAAGAGAGTTCTCATAGATGGTGGGGCTGGTCTAAATATTTGCACTTTAAACCTTGTCAA
>MU223073.1:2092001-2109342 GCA_018584345.1 Thuja plicata | reverse complement strand
ATTATTCAGGTAAATTTTCCTTGATTTTGTATATAAGTAGATGATGGAATAAAGAACATTGATGGACTTTGAGTTGAGAATTTAAGAGATCATAGGTACAAGTTTCAATGAAAAGTCACAGAAAAAGAAACATTGCATTTCAATGGGACAGTTGATAATATCTAACCAAAACATTAAAGAGAAAATATATGAGGCCTGCTTCAAGAGGGATTAAGGTAAAACTAGGGCATGTATTTGTTTGTCCGATAGCTAACTAACATGCATGGAATATTATTCTGTATGTTCAAAGCATTCACATACTTCTATTGTACTCCTTGTAGGCCTTCTTAACCTCCATGTATATGACGAGCCTAAATGGAATGTAGTTCCCTTCAATGTCAGGACATGCATTTAAGTAGTGACTTTCAACTATTTATGCAATTAGGGTATCATGACAGATTGGTAGGTAGTAAGTGCATTTTAGGAGCAATATTTCACAATTGGGATGGGAGTTATTTTGGTATTATATATTGGTTTTAATTTCGCTTCCAGAGGCAATTCTTTATTTTTGGTACTATAAGATGAACTCTGATTTCACTTCCAGAGGCAACCCAGGGCCTTCTGGAGTAGGTTTTGTTATCCGTAATTATGAGGGTCATATTATTAAAGCAGTTTTTAAGCAACTTCCTCCTGACAGTAATAATGTGTCTAAATTTGAAGCATTGCATTTAGGCCTAGTACATGCACTATCTTTGAATGCTTCTAACCTTCTGATTGATGGGGATTCCATGGTTGTCTATAATATTTTTTAAAAAGGGTCCTTGGATTTTTGGAAGTTACAATACAGATTAAATGTTGTTATGAGTATATTACAAAATTTTCCATGTTTTGAAATTATGCATTGCTTTAGAGAGGCCAATAAAATTCCAGACTTCTTGGATAATAAAGCTATAGACAATGCACTTCTAGAACAAGAAGTGCATGAGAATCTTCTAAATCATTTGGTATAATCTTCCCCTTTCAGCGTGTGGGATCAGCTGGCATGATGCTACTCCTGTTGTCACTATATGTCATTTTCATTTTCCCTTACATCCTACCATTGTGGATTTTGTTGATCATCATTTCTCTATGATTTTGATGAGTAGTGCAATAGTTCTTTACATCCTTCTTGTTCACAACTTGGAACATAATTCCAACATAGCCCTAGAAGGGGAGGATCCTACATAGGAAGAAACAATTGCCAGCGATGGAGGGGCAGAAAAAACCTCCATCTCCATCCACCACAATTCTCACAATCATGGCCCCAGATCCCACTATAGAAAAAGTGCCCTGAGCATATAGGGAGCGTGTTCTACCATCACCTCTAATAGAATTTGTACCTTTTTATATTAGCACAAGAGAAGATACCAAAATCACCACAACTGCCAACACTATTTGTAGTTGAAATAACTTTTCTAGCTCCACCAAGATGGATATAGGCCCATCAGAAACCAAAAAGAATAACAATAACCCAAACAAAACCTCTCCTCACAACAAATAAAAGCATACAATCAACCTCCAAAATCTACTCAATACAACCAAAACCAAAAGCACAAAGGCTTCTCATGCTAGAAACTTCAAGGGTCCAAAGCCCCGTCAACCTAAGATTAGAAAGAGAAGAGATAATTTAATCATGGAAACCCCTCAAAGAAATAGGGGTCCCAATTAGCCATATATACAGATTATCAAACAAACCAAGATCCATACTCGAACTCTCACAACTAGGAAACCTCAACAACCAGGGAACAAAGGCTACAAAAGAACAAACCCCATCAACTAGTAGGGGATCCCACACCACTAACTACTCAAAGGATCTCTTCTAGATTACACATCCCTCAGCAAGGTCAAAGGGTAGAATCTCAAGGCAACCATCCAAGAAGTAATCACACATGATAAACACAAACAATTGAAAAATGACCAAACCCAGATAGAAAAAAGCACTAGTAAGGAGAGAATCACCAACCACAAAAATAACCTAAAATAAGGACTTTCTAACCTATCAAGATTGTGGAATCAGCCATGTAGCCTAGGATATAGGAACAACATGTGCATAGCTCTTATTGAGCTAAAGCTCCTCCACCGTAGGGAAATAAACCATATTCATGCACGCCATTAGTAAGTCAATAGTATAGCATTTAAAACAACAACGAATAAACTAAATTTTACCATCCTCAAGCTATTAAAGTAGAGAAAGTTTGTAGTAAAAAATGAAAATAGGACATGCAAGCCCAAACATTAGAAAAGACTTGACCTCAGCTCCTAGAGAAGACATCTGATTCTTTAATGTGATAGAAGGCCAGCGAGAAATTAAAGCAAAAAACACTAACACCCTCAAGCGTCTATAGTGAAAAACCATATAATTCAATGTATATATTGAAATTGATAATAAGATCTTGAATGTCCAGGTTCCAGACAGTTTGTTCAATCCCTCAATGAGGCATTTAAAAAGACACCAACCATTGCAAAATTCATTGGCATTTGACCTTCAATAGATATGGTCAAAGCTTCAGTATTGAGATTAAAGTATGAGATTTTTACCATTCTTCCTAGAAAAGAAATTACTTTTATTTTACCTTTTTGGATAGATTACTAGGGTTTTTTCAATGATTTTTGTTGGCTATAAAACATGTACCTCCAATAATCATAAAGACTTGAACAAAAAMCYAYGACCATGGATATTGTCAAYAGGTGTAAYAGGAAGGACATAGACAATGGCTTGGCTGGTGGAATGCTTGTGAGCTGGTAAAGTCACCTTCATATTAGGTTTTTCTAGGCCAAGGGGGGTGTTCCTTGAGGTCTTTGCAATAGGATATAGTTAATTAATAAACATTTAGATAAAAGGTTATAGCATCCATACTCACAATACTGTGGATCCCTAAGAATGACACTAAATTTATGTCAACATTGATTACAATCAGACCTAGAAGACTTCTAACAAGTGGATAATAACTGACTCTTACTATGCATCAAAATAAAATGGTTTATTCCTCAATAAATGAATCCACTTAACATTTCATACATAGGGGTAAGAGGGACAACATACCCATGCAATCCATAAATGGTTTATCAGCTATAGGGAAACATAAAATACATTTTAACTTGTATAAGTAGATCATAAAAGCATGGTCGAATATAACAATTACCCTAAAGGAAACATGAATTAATTAGAAGATGTATTCCCATTGGGTAAAAAAGTAACTACTTGTAAGGAGCATGAAAATAGGTTTGTAAATAAGAAATTAAATAGTGATTGTCTATGCACAACCTCAAAGGATAAAGAAACTTGTAAATGAACATACTTAGTTATCCCTTACAAACCATAAATAACCCACATATAACAAAGACCATAGAAAGGGATTTTCTAATGCATTATAACATAGACACATTTTTATCCTTGCATCGGGTAGCTTGACTAGGGGCCTTACACTTACCTCTAGTGCAAGTATCAGACATATTTCTCAAGGCTATAAGATTTATGACACCTAAAAGTTCCTCCCTACTAGACAACAGTGGCATACTACCCGTGACAAAGCATCACTTTATTTATGCTAGGGTTTCTGCAGATTACGGTGTATGTTCTCATTACAGCGTATGTTCTCATATTGACTAATATCAATCAGGCCATCCTAGGGTATACACCTCTAGTCATATAATATGCTCTTAACCAAAGGCTAAAATACAAGCATATATTGAAATTGATAATAAGATTGTGAATGTCTAGGTTCCAGACAATTTGTTCAATCCCTCAATGAGGCATTTAAAAAGACACCAACCATTGCAAAATTCATTGGCATATAACCTTCAATAGATAGAGTCAAAGCTTTAGTGAGACAATAGTGGCATACTGCCTATGACAAAGCATCACTTTCTTTATGCTAGGGTTTCTGCAGATTACAGCGTATGTTCTCATTACAGCGTATATTCATCATATTGACTAATATCTATAATATGCTCTTAACCAAAGGTGAAAATACAAGACATACCTCAAATGGTGAGTATGCGGTGGTATCTTGTTGATGAGTACACGGTGGCTATACCCTAAACATGAAGGAAACCAGCTGAATGAATTGCAAACCGGTCCAGAGGTGTGATGAACGAGCTGTTGGATTCTTCAGTTGTGACTGCTAGCTAGATTCAATACAATAAGAGCCCTCTTCACGTGCAGAATGGTATAGTTTCCTTCAGCTCGCATGCATAGCTCGATCACAAATGAGCCTTTCTTTTTCTTTTTTTTGTTTATAATCAAGAGGGTGTCACAATTATGACGGTATTGTCGCTATTGCAACAACATCAAGGGAACTTGAAAAAAAAAAAATCACACACAAATGGTAGCGTCGTCACAAATTGGCATCAAAATTTAACCCCAATTATTGTAAAGTGGGAAGATCAAAAACCTAGACACATTTTCTTTGTGTTGAACAATTAAGTCTTTGGGAATGAACTAAAAATTGTCTTGTGTGTTTGTGGAGAAAACAATACTAGATAGGAGAGTATGCTCTTTTCCCCTTATGGGAAAATCAGAAATCCAGACTCCTTTTTGTCGCCAATCTAATTTGATTTATACAAGTTAATCCTTTAGATGGGCCTACTGGTTGAGGGAAAAATCTCCCAAGAATGACCCACATGAGAATGAGGTGTAAGCCACACCACTCTAACTCACGTTAATCAAATTTACTCCTTGGGGTTAAAGCCTCGGGAGTTGATTGGCATTTGAGCTTATACTCGGCTTTCATCTAACTTAAGTGCAACCTCATGGTCTCAATCATGTTTACGTGACCAATTTTATCAAGCTAGTCTATAGGGCTATAAGCCTAAATCATTCTTGCACAGACATAGAGGATACAATCAAACGGAGACCCTTAGTAAATACTCTAAGCATAGAAGCTACTTGATTAACCTCTGAATGGTGATTTATTATAGTTCAAGGGGAGGGAAGAATCTCCCCGCATGGTTCCCATCATATGTTTCCCAAGGTATTGTGTTGCGAAAGAGATCTTCATAGCACGACAACAATACCTAGAACAAGGAAAAAAACATGGGTGCCCTTTCGGGGGTGACACTGTTGTGTGAGTTGAAGGACTACCAAGTAATGGGCCTATAATATTTCATGCAAAGCCAAATAATTAGGTAGACTTGTGCTTGAAGTGTTTGAAGAACATTGACGAATCCAAAACACGAATGGAATACCCAATAAACAAAATTTTTCACTTGTTTGTATCCTTCAAGGTTGCTTTGTCCCTTGTCAGATTGTTTTTAGACCCATGCATGTTATTTTCTGATTTAACTGTGTTGACATTGGTTCTTGCCATGGAATAAACCTACTAAAAATTAGAAAGAAATCAAGCTTTTGCTAGATCATCAAAACAACATCCTTTTTCAAACTATCGTAAGCTTCAAAATTTTCCAACATCTTCAAACTTTGACCTTTTATGAGATATGTCCTAAGAACTCCAATTTCTGTTCTGAAATCAAAACTTTTTGCTATAGGACATGACCAATTCCAAGAAGCACAAGAAGGTGAAAACTCCATTGCCTCCCATATATAGAGAATAGAAGAATAAAACCCAAAAGGCTACCAAATACCAACACATCATTGAGTCTATCAAACAAGAAACCCTCGCACGGGAGAAACTTGACAAAGTGATATACAACAACAAGATTTCTCGCTTCATGAGAAAATATCACCTAAACACTGCTTTCATCAGACTTGAGAAATATAACTAGCTAGTCTACGACAAAAAAAAAACATTCCTCCTCTTCTTAGGATCACTTAGCTTGGATTTTAGGGCCTCCCTTAGGTTGTCATCTTTAGAAGCACATCACACACTCATCCTAGCATAATCCGATGCAACCTATCCAATCCTAGTCAACCTAGCATCATCCTAATCATCATCCATAGCATCCTTAATCACATCCTTCACTTAGTATTGCATCCCCTTTTGAGTTTCTTAGAACCTACATCTTAATCAAAACCCCATCCTTAAGTGTCCTTAAAACTGAGCATTATTTAGGATAATCCCCTTTTTCCGTTGAAACCTCATCACCTTGATCAAAAGGTTGGTTTGCATTGACAGAGAATCCCATCCGCTGAAGACCATAAGTCTATCTTAGGTAGATAATCACATCCACTTGATCTTACACTAGGGAGAGAAACCCTTAGTTCTTGCATACACCAAGTTATCCTTAATCCATAGGAGCACACTCATAATCCTAAACGCATCCTAGTCCTAGCACCATCATCCTTAGCTTCCTAGGAACATCCTTTCATTACATCTTGCATCTCATATCTCCTTAAGGTAATCATTTCATGTCACCTACTACACAAGCCACTAAGAAGAGGAAGAACATGGACCCTAATCTTTCCACTAGTTCATCTAATCTTGCGATTGACCACCCTAACGTCATGGTTACCTATGCGCCTCAGCCCAACAAAAAAATTGAGCATATCTAGGTAGATACTAATGAGACTCCCACCATGAGTACCATAGAAATGTTTATTAATCATCCAGGGCATGTCCACATGGTGAACGCCATGAGTGGACGTAACATTAGTGAGGTACTCTTGGACATTCAACAACAAGGACTTCAACTCCCACCTTGGATTATACCCACACTCATCACACGACCTATAGAACTTCCAAGGGAACATCATCATCCCACTAGAAACAAAGTTTTTAATCCACTTCAGCAAGCTCTATAGGTGGGAACTCTTATCACACAAGTAGTCCAACCTTCCATCCTACCCTCCATCATGCACACAACACCTTCATCTACCTTGGGAGTCCTGCCTCCTAATCCAACATCAATAGCACAAGAAATACCTCCTATCACTACACAAGCACCTGCACCTCCCCAATCTATAGCTACTCCACTTTCACAAGTGTTCCCAACATTTGTAGCACAATTCCCACTACCACCAGTTAGTACTTAGCAAACTACCATTCCACCCATCCCCACTCAGCCCATTCAAAATACGCCACCTAGTTCACAGCATCAAAGCACCCAAATCTCCATGCCTATTCCACCTTTCTCTTCCACTATGTACTCACACTAGCAAACACACTTCACCACAGGAATGCCACCTACCAAGTCTTATAACCAACCCTTATTTACACAAGGGTCCACCTTCCCTGCTCCACTAGCAATGCAACCGCAACATATGCCAACAGTTTTTCCTTAAATGCAAATCAACCCAAATCCTCCCTTGCAACAACCGTCTATAAATCCCTTCACCATACACCAAATTCCTATCCAGCAACAACAACCAATCTAATAATAATATCAACCCATCCAGCAGTAGCAACCCACCCAATAGTAACAACTCATCCAACAACAACAACCTATCCAACAACAATAATCAATCCAACAACAATATCAACCAATCTAGCAACAACAATCTATCCAACAACCATCCCAACACTAACAACCATAGCAGAAAACTACCAACCTGTTCACATCCCAAGCACAACAGTAACAAATCAACCCCTTCGTAGCCGCGCAGCCCATCATCCAAACTACACAGTAGTCCCAACCGCAAATGCAGGGGAAAATCCTTTCATGGCATAATCACTGCAACAGTTTGCTAATCCTTTTATCCAACCCATGCAATAACAACAAACTCATTCCACCAACTACCTAGCCATGCCATCTTCCACTGCATCACAAACCATTCCACCCTCACAATAATTTAGTATTCCCAGTAACACCAATTACCTTGCTACAGCCACTGGGGGAATTCCACCATAAAAAACCTATCCTCCACCCTATGCCAGTACACAACATGCTCAGCCAACTTATCCAACGCCTCAGCAAATACAATCATAATTCTAGCAATTGCAACAACCCTATCAAGCGCCGCCACCTCCTCCACTGCAATATTCCCCTCAGCCACAGCTCCCACCACAACAACCCATATACACTGACCAACAACTGTCATATCAAACACCACAATATCCCCCATATAATCCCCCATATTCACAATTCAATCCATATCTGATTTAGGGAACCAATGCAATCAAGGTTAATAAACCTCCCCAACAAATCAATCATGAATAAGAGGAAATGAAGAACGCTCTCAAAGAGCTAAAAGAAGGGACCAAGGCTAAAACATTCAAGTTTGAAGAGGTGTTTCCTTACCCATTTAATCAATCTATCACCACCATACCCTTCCCCAAACACTTTGAAACACCCAAATTTGATAAATATCGGGGGAGGGGAGGTCCTATGAGCCACGTGAAAGAATTCTACATGGCATGTCAAGAAGTGGCCTATAGCGATAATTTCCTCATGAGACTATTTCCCAAAAGCTTAGGAGGAACCACTCTCGAGTGGTTCTACAAAATCCCCTATGGCACAGTCTCTACTTTTGCTGAACTATCTAAAATTTTTGTGGCCCAATATGTACATAACATTGAAAATGAACTCTCACTCCTTGATCTATGCAATTCCAAACAAAAGGGAGGACTACAAGGTTGTCCTATCAACCCCCTAAGCAACATCTTATCAAAATCTTCATTAACAACCTTCATCCTAAGCTTACCTATCATATGTGCATAAACTATAAACAAACTTATCAAGACATCAGAATCAAAGGCATGGATCTCGAGCGAGGTCTCATAGAGGATGGTGCCATCAAGCACTACAAGGAATCCCAACTTGAAAAACATAATAATGATTGATCATGGTACTAGAACAAGAACAAGAACATAGTAACTAATGAAGCCACTGACACCAAACACGCTCAGGTCATGGTGGCCTGTCCCAACACACCTACCAAAACTTATCAGCAAGCACCGCCAGTATATCCACAACCTCCTCCCATGTATCAAGAGCTCACTCCCACGTATCCCTAACCAACATACCAGAAAAACATACACCCTCAAGGAATGACTATCTATCCCTCTCCAAGGACATCATATCAACCCAACTACCAAGGTCCTATAAACCAAACAAATGCTATATCAATCCCACATGGACAACAAAGGCCTTGTGCTCAGAATGTGCCACAACTCATGTTTACCCCTTTGGGTGAACCCATAGATGTCATCTTTTGTAAAATGGTCCAAGCTAACCAAGTCATGTATCCAAAAACACAACCATTTGATTATTCAACACCTAAGCCTACCTGGTATAAAGACAACGAGTACTATGATTACCATCGCATTAAGGGACACACCACCCTCAAATGCATGAAGCTAAAAATTTACATCTAGGATCTCATTGACCACAAGGAGATCGAAGTAGACTCTCCTACCCAATCATCGCCAAACACGGGCCTTAAAATATATCAAAATGTATATCCTGACCACACCTCAGGTAAAGGCCCAGGAAATCCCACTCAATCCTCCAACCAGAGGAAGGGTAAGCAAGGAGAAAATACCAACAAAAAAGAATATACAAATGCATATATCAACTATGATAATCTCATCGACTGCATATCCCAAGTCCAGTCCTCCATCAATGTCATCCATGTCAAGGGTGTCGATAACCAATGCGCAGTTACCAATCATCAAGGTAGAATAACCGTTGCAGGTGCCAGTACCATTCCATCTACTGGTACCAAATACAACCTTTTGGAACACCTAGGGAATACTCCTACCCAAATTTCCATCCTAGATCTCCTCTGCACCTCACCTACTTATCAAGAGATCCTCAATAAAGCCCTACAAGAATCCCATGTCCCTAGCGACATCAACCTCACTGAATTTCAGAACCTTGTCGGACACTTGTCTGCATCTTGTGGGGTCTCCTTTAAACCAATAGACGTACCCTCAGAAGAACCTGATCATAATCTCCCACTTCGTATTTATGTCATGGTTAAATATTTTTCCATCAAGTAGGTCATGATAGATAATGGTTCAGCCCTAAATCTGTGTACTCTAAAATTCATAAAATAGTTGGGTTGCACTGAAGTTTATATAAAAAATGATGTCATAAAAATCAAAGCATATGACAATCTAGAACATACTTCTGAAGGCACTATTTCATTACCCATCAAAGTGGGCCCTATTATCTAGGATACAATATGTCATGTTTTTGATCTTGACCTTCCCTTCAACATCCTCCTTGGATGCCCATGGATTCATTCTATGCAGACTGTCCCCTCCACCTACCATTAGTGCATCAAATTTCCATATAATGGCACCAAGATCACCATCCGTGTAGACCCCAAGCCCTCGCATATTGCAATGCATTGGAAACCTCCTTCCCACATTCCAATCACTGTCCTAGGATCGACATTGGAACCTCTATCGCCAGTTCATCTCGAACCCATTCAAACCCAGAAATAATCCTCTCTTCCACCCTTTCCATGGTCAAGATCAACAACAAAGGTTGTGGTGAGTACAATTTATCTAATGCCTTCGCAATTGGAGCACTGCCAGTTGATCCACACACTCAAGGTTGCCAACCTAATCCAAGCAAGATAGAACTGAAAAAAACCAAGCCGCTACAATTGGGTCCTACCACTTTTATCTCAAATGGTATTTTGAATAGCCAGGAAATGAAATCGAACATCAACTAATGGCTCTATAAAGATTCACCACCCAAGGACATAAGCCACCTCAATTAATTCAAAGGTAAGTACCCTTCAACTCACAAGCTGGTGATAGAAAAATGGAACTAACAAGGAGGTGGCCTTGATTATGAAGAGAAAGGAATGAAGGATCCTATTGTACCTACCTGGCAAGAAAGGAACCTAGGCCTTGGCATGGATTCCTTGGTATGGATTCTAACAGGAATGGGGGCACCAATTAGAACATCTATGGGTCTTATCCTTCCCTGGGTGAAATCGCTGACATTGAAGATGTCTGGGAAGAGAAAGTTGTGAGAGCCTATGACGATGTCTTTGAAGATGAAACCTTCTTGGAAAAAAATTTCCTATGCCAAATTTACATTCTCTTCATTGACCTTCCCCTGTGCCATCCCAAACTCATAGAATGGGGCCAACCAAGTGTCATACACGTTGAATAGTTCCAAAGTGAGGATGCGCTCCTAAGATTTATGGGATAAATTGAATAGAGAAATGACTAGGGGAAAGATTTAGCACATGTCTACAAGCTGGGTCCAAAGGCATACTTTGGGGAAGAGGAGAACTTTAGCCACAAAAATGAAGTAGGAAATAAAAAAGAGGAAAATTGATCCCCTAGAGAAAACCCCTATGGGGCGCTATCTGATCACAAAATAGTAAAAACAAAGGGTGTATCATCTGGTGGAAACCTCTCTGAGGTGCTAGAGAATGAATATTCTCCTCTTCCTCTAATCCATGATTACAAGCCTGAACATTCATCGATTCTCATCGAAGAAACAAAACCTATCAACCTAAACACCAAAGAGAATCCTGCCATCACATACATAGCATCATCTTTAACTAAAGTAGAAGAACAAGATCTTGTCACTCTCTTGAAGAAATCCATAAATAAGTTTGCATGGTCTTACTCCCACATGTTGGGATTAGACCCCAAATTAGTGGTTCACCATCTAGTAGTGGACCCAAACATCAAACCTGTCAAACAAAAGCTCAAAAACATGCACCCTAAAGTGGCACTACTTGTCAAAGCAGAGCTAGAGAAGTTACTCCAAGCCAAAATCATCCACGCCATTGACTACTCTTACTGGATTTCTGACATGGTGCCAGTGTCTAAACCTGATAAATCAATCAGGATATGTACAGACCTTTGAGATATCAACAAGGCATGTCTCAAGGATGATTTCCCACTACCAAACATAGACATGATAGTAGATCTCACAGTAGGAAATGAGATGTTGTCACTCATGGATGACTTTTTTAGATATAATCAGCTCTATATTGCAGAAGAAAATCAACACAAGACAACATTCACAGCCCCTTGGGGCACCTTCTTCTATAATATGATGCCATTTGTCTTGAAGAACGCTGGGGAAACCTATCATAGGTCCATGACTTTCATTTTTCATGACATGATTCACAAGATTCTTGAAGACTATGTAGATGATATCTTGGCAAAATCAGTTAAAAGGGAAGATCACCTAGATGTTTTAGAATGTGTCTTTGACAGGATTGGACACTACTTCCTAATGCTCAACCCTAAGAAGTGTGTCTTCAGGGTCACGTTAGGAAATCTCCTTGGATTCATCATATCCAAAAGAGGTATTGAAATAGATCCAAAAAAGGTACAAGCTATCATAGAAATGCCTCCGCAAAAGAAACTCTGACAACTGCGCAGCCTCCAAGGAAAGTTACAATTTGTGCACCATTTTTTCTCTTAGTTAACAGACAAGTGCCAACCATTCACTCATCTCCTGCGAAAAGATCACACTTTCAAATGGGATCCTTAGTGTCAGAAGATTTTTGACAAGATCAAAGAATATTTGGCTAATCCACCCATCTTGGTACTACCTATACCCGGTCGACCACTCATCCTGTATATTTCTACTACTACAACAACATTGGGGGAACTTCTTTCTCATTTGGATGATGAAGGAAAAGAAAGATCCATTTATTACATTAGTCAGACCTTAGTGGGTTATGAGCTCAATTATTCCCCTATAGAAAAAAGCATGTCTGGCAGTGGTCTTCGCCACTCAAAAATGTTTCCACTATATGCTTAGTCATACAACCAAGCTCATTTCAAAAGTGGACCCTCTCAAGTAACTACTCTCCAAGACTACTCTCATAGGACAAATGGAAAAATGGTTTATGTTGTTAATCAAGTTTGATATTCAATATGTAGATAGAAAAACCATTAAAGGGCAGGTCATCGTAGATCAAATAGAAGAGGCACCATTGGTGGATGAATATCCTTTTATCACAGAATTTCTAGATGAGAATTTGTGCATGATAGAAGAGAAACCTACTTGGAAACTCTACTTTGATGGATCCTACACAGCTCATGGTGCAGGGGAAGGAATAATTTTTGTCACACCTCAAGGTGACTACATCCCTATGTCATTCAAATTGAAATTTCCCTGCACGAACAACATTGCAGAATATGATGCACTAATTGCATGGCTCCGCATGGCTATAGAATGGAACATCATAGATATACATGTCTTTTCTAATTCCCAGCTCATCATCAAACAATTCCCAGATGAGTATTAAACCAAAGATGAAAAATTGATGCCATATAAGTAGATGGTTGACAAGATGAAAGAGCATTTCCTCCACTTGCAGATAACACAAGTATCACGCTTGCAAAATAAGGCTGCCAATGCAATGGCCACAATTGGCTCCCTCTTAGAGATTCCTCACGAGTCTACACAATATGAATTCTTAGTTGATAAAATTCATGCTCCCGCTTATGAGAATGATGAATCAAATTATGTATGTGTCTTGGCTGGTCCCCAATCCCTATGGTACCATGATATCTAGGCTTATCTACAAAATGGTATCATATCCCCTCATCTCTTCTCAACCCAATGCCAAAACTTTATTCGCAGAGCTTCTTGCTACACCCTTGTAGCCAACACCCCTTATCATCGAGGCTATCACAATGTGCTCTCTAGATGTTTAGATGAAAATGAATCCACTGAGGCTCTACAAGAGGTACATGCTAGAATCTGTGGTGCCCACACTAGTGGCATGGTCCTAGCCAAGAAAATTTTATGTACATCATACTATTGGCCTACAATGGAACATGATGCTTGTGAGTTCATCAACAAGTGTCTACCTTGCCAAAAACATGCTAATCTGATCCATGCCCCTACACAGGACCTCAGGCCTATTGTGTCCCCTTGGCCCTTCTCTTGTTGGGGTTTTGACCTCGTTGGTAAGATCACTCCCCTCTCTTATGAAGTCCACAAATACATAATCATAGAAATAAAGTACTTTACAAAGTGGGTTGAAGAAATTCCACTCACCCTCACTAAAGGTGTCCAAATGTCCAAATTCATCCTCTACCACATTGTCTGTTGCTTTGGCATACCATCCACTATCTTTACAGATCATGGAACACCATTTGAAAATCAACACATCAGTGATCTGTGTGCTTGCCTCCATATCCATCACCATTTCTCTAGTCCATATTTCCCTCAACATAATGGAAAAGCTGAGGCAACTAACAAGACCCTTCTCAAAATCCTCAAGAAAGTTGTCAATGATACTGGTCATGACTGGCATCTCCAGATCAACCCCGCTCTTTGGGCATATCACACTTCCTACCATACTCCTATAGGAACTACTCCATATTCCCTAGTCTACGATGTTGAAGTTGTCTTACCAATTGAGGTCAAACTACCATCCCTCCGAGTATTACTGAGAGGCCTGATTTATGATGAAGATTACCTAGTAGTACAACTCACACAAATTGATCTACTAGATGAAAAGCACCAGCAAGCCTATTATCACCTAATTTTCTATCAAAATAGACTCAAGCAGAAATATAACAAGAAAGTCCACCCACACCAGTTTCAGGTGGGGGACGTTGTGCTAAAAGAAAATTAGAAAGTGGGTACTGATCGAGAAAATAAAGGTAAGTTCAAAGTCACCTGGAAAGGTCCCTATGTTGTCACTGCATGCTTTGGTTCTAGGGCATATTAACTGATATAACACACCTAGGCTTGCTCCCTAACCTATTCTCCTCTAGGGTCTTCTTAGGCCAATTCAGTGACCTAGTAGGGTTCTATGCTCAACCCTACTCTCCTTAGGTATCTTGACACAAGATCCTGACCTTTCACCTAGTGTACACCAATAGTACTGATAAAAAATGCTCCATTCTGCAACACAAACTTACTAGGTCTTTCCTAGTCTCAATCTCCAAGAATTGTCTCAACTCCTCTTAGGACTTAGCTCCATGGAAGGATAGGTCATCAAGACCTCCACTAGTTCCATTTTAACCCCTACATACACCATTCACAAACATATATCAATCGAGTGCTTCAAAGTGCACCTTTCTCAACCCAAATAGTGCTACAAGCCAATTAGGCCTTTTTCTAGCCTTTTTGAAGATAACTTGAAATTTTCCCACACAAGCCTCCAAAATTTTTTAGGATTAAAACACCCTTTATCAAGTACTTTGATATTTTCAAGATCTCCAATCCTCAAGTTGTCCATACAACCCTTCCTATAATCATCCCTAAAATTAGGGTTTTAGGGCTTATTGACAATCTGAACAAAAGAGTGTTCTTTCAACACACCAAAAAACTCCTCCAACCTTATCCTTCAAATTTGGGGTCTTTCACACATTTCTCTATCCCTCCATGAGCTTTTGTTGAATCCACCAATGCATTCAAACCTCCTTGCATCACTTGCAATGTTTCTCACTCCCTAGCCATGCACAACAGGCTCACCTAGGGCATCATTGAAAAAATAACAAAACTACTTTCTTGAGCCCCTCCTTATATAAAAATAATGTACAAGGAGTCTCCTCACCCATTCCAAGAGCCTATACAGAATATACGATGGAAAGTTGAGTTAAAACCCCATTTGTCCAACATGCCTGGTTCAGACTAGCGACAGGGAAAAACACAAAGAATTTAACTAAACCAATAAAAACACTACAAATTCACAAAAGAACTCCACAAATAATCTCAAAATACCCTACCCTACATCCATCAATGGCTAAAAACTGAGATCTAATCCATCTAACTACTGTAATCAAGAAAACTCACTAAAATTGCTCTGAAAATGCACACACAGAAAATCTTGTATATTCAAAATGTTCACCAACCTTTCTTATAGGTTGAGAAAGGCCTCTTATACTTTTCCCTATCCCTAATACAATGGTTTCAGACAGTTACAATAACCATTTCATCGAAAATGCTCTTCTTGCACAATTGTTGTCAATGTTGTCAATGACAACATTGACAATTTTTACAACTTTCCACAATTTTAGGAAATCCACTCTAAACTTTGTTCTAAGACCATGAACACATCATAATAGACTTAGGTAGACCATACCTACCTCTCTTAGGTCCTAAAACACTTTCTTTCTAAATTTTACCCCTATGTGTTTGATTTACACCATTGCCACAACATTGGCAATTAGGGTCCAATTTGGCACTTGTCTCCTAAAAGACCAAAAAAACTTGAAAAGACCTTCCCTAAAGACCTAAAAAACACCTTAGGACACCTCCAATCCTATTATTCAACTAGTGGTTTGGCTAGAACCACTACAAGCCAAAAGAACTCTAGAAACCCTAGGGCACCAAAGAGCCTTACCTAGGTGCTCCTGCACCATACTCCCCCACAAAGGGAAAGTAAAGTCACTCCTATAGACAATAAAGGGTTAGGAATGCCCAGCTTCTTGAAGTTAGATTCTTTAATCCATGAAGCCTCTGATTCAGGTCTATCTTTCCACTTGATAAGGTGCTCCATATACACCTTGTGTCTAGTTTTCTTTTGCACTCTTGAATCCAAAACTCCCTCAGCTGTTAATTGTTGTTTGGTAGACACCACATCATGGTCTACATCACTCTGAAATCCTTGGTTATATTGACTGATCTCAGTCACTGGACCTTTAAAATGAACTAGGTCATGCACATTGAAAGTAGAAGAGATATTCAAATCAGAAGGTAAGTCTATCTTGTAGGCATTAGCTCCATATTTAGCTAGGACTTTGCATGGTCCTATTATCTTCATCTTCAACTTAGTAGGGACTCCCTTCTACATTCTTGACTTGTTCAAATGAACCATAACATAGTCTCCTACTTGAAATTGGATATCTTTCCTCTTCTCATCCACTTTGTCCTTCAACTTTTGCTGACTGCCCTGTATAGTTTTCTTGACATCCTCTTGGATCTCCTTCATAGTGTGGATGAAGTCCTTAGCATGCCCACTATTGTACTCCCTTCCTCCAAGATCCCTAAGCTCAAAAAATCCCCTAGGATGCATCCCATAAACTATTTAAAATGGTCTTCTCCCTGTCATCCTGTTCCTACTGTCATTATAGGCATACTCTGCCTGAGGTATGACTGTAAGGAAACTCAGGTGCGGAAACAGCTTCCTACGCTAATCTCTATAGGAAAGTATTATGCAAATTCTTTTAAATCCTTACAACTGAACAGATTCGTTAACTACTTTAACAAAGATATTTCAACCACATACCATGCATACAGAAAACAGAGAATGACACAATGATATACCCTGGGGAAAACCTTTCGGTAAAAAACCCCAGTACTCCAAAACCTGCACAATGTATTTATCAAAAACTATTACAGTTACAATACACTTGCAATGCAAGTTCTTTCAGAAGATTTCAAAACCCTTGAAGACAAATCACGGCAGCATAAACCGTTCCAACAATACACTCGCATCGCTACTCTTCGCAACCCTAAAAAACACTTATATCATGCGCTTCACTTTTTAGGGCTACTCCTAACGATAACCGTATTAGGGTTTTTACCATTC
>MU223073.1:2072259-2086911 GCA_018584345.1 Thuja plicata | reverse complement strand
CATGATCTCCTTACACACTATTCAAGATGCCGACACATCAACATTATTTGCAAGAAATACATTTTACAAAACAAATAATAAGAATAGGAATTATCCAAGGTTGAGACACCTTATTCCTAACAATGACTACATCCCATGAATGACCATATTGTTTGGTTAGGCACCTCAATAGGTTACCCAACACCCTATTGACCACCTCCATTTGACCATCAGTCTGAGGTTGGTATGCTAATCCAAAAGATAAGTTTGTACCCAATATGTTCCATAATGTTTTCCAAAAATGTCTCATGAACTTAACATCCCTATCACATACAATGCTTAAGGGTAGTCCATGAATCCTTAAAACTTCTTTAAAGAATAGATAAGCTATGTGACTAGAATCACTAGTAGTCTTGCATGGAATGAAATGCCCCATCTTGCTAAATCTGTCAACTACCACATATATACTATCATAGCCTTTCTTAGTCTTTGGTAGACCCACTATGAATTCCATGCTCACACACTCCCAAGGTCTGTTTGGGATAGGTAAGGGTTGATACAAGCCTACATTGCTGCTACCTCCCTTTTCCTTCATGCATACTACACACTGTTCCACATATTTAGTGACATCTTTTGTCAACTTAGGCCAATGATAAAACCTTTGTACTAACTCCAAGGTCTTGTTTACACCAAAGTTTCCACTCATAGATCCATTATGATTTTCTTGTATGAGATTCATTCTCATAGAACCCCTTGGCACACATAACTTGTTTCCTCTGAATAAAAATCCATTCTGCAATGTGAAATCAGAGAATTTGCTATGGAATTGGTTCTGAAAATCATGGCACACTTGATATGCCTCACCAAAATCTTCATTTGCTTGATAGAGGTCCTTAAAACTCTCTATATATATACTATTCAACTAAACTTCTTAGACTATCAAAAGTCTCCTACTCAATGCATCAGCAACTTTATTCAACTGACCCTTCTTATGCTTGATGGTAAATGTAAAGGCTTGGAGATATTCCATCCATTTTAGATGCCTATTACTCAACTTATCTTGTGTATTGATGTAGCTAAGGGCCTCAGTTGCTGATGTAGGTGGTGGCCAATTTAGTATAGCTGACACCTTTTCTTGATCCATCTTCAAGGACCCCTTGGATACCACAAACCCCAAGTAGACAAGCTCTTGCTTGATAAACTCACACTTCTCCAAATTAATGGCTAGTTTCTCTTCATGAAACTTCTTCGACACTGATTCTACATGCTTGATGTGGTCTTCCTTTGTTCTGCTATAGATCAATATGTCATCAAGATAGAACACCACAAAGTTACCTATGAATTCTTTAAGCACTTCATTCATGAGACTCATGAATGTGCTAGGAGCATTGGTGAGGCCAAATGGCATCACAATCCATTCATAGAACCCATCAATTGTTTTGAATGTTGTCTTCCACTCATCTCCCTCCTTAACCCTTATCTGATGGTAACCACTTTTCAAATCCAACTTGGTAAAGTACATTTCCCCTCCAAGACAATCCATAAGATCTTCTATCCTAGGTATTGGAAACCTATATTTTATGGTGATTCTGTTAATTGCCCTTGAATAAGTTCATAGCCTCCATTTTCCACCTTTCTTTTATGCTAACACCACAGGGACTGCACATGGGCTGATACTCTTTTTAATCAAGCCTTGGTCCAATAATTCTTGGACTTGTCTAGCTACCTCTAAATTATGATTAGGGGTCATCTTATAAGCTTCTTTATTAGGTAATGAGGCACCAGGTATGAATTCAATTTGATGACTAATCACTCTCTTAGGAGGCAAAGTTGCACGAGTCCCATCACTGACTATATGACTGTATCTGTCAAGTAGAGTCTGAATCTCCTTGGGTACTATATCCTTAACTATCTTCTCTTCCTCCTTGGGCTTTAAAAAAATGGCATACCCTACACTTGCCTCTTCCTTAATGTCTTTTACAAACTCCTTTCCACTGTAGAATAACACAGTAGGAGTCTTAGACTGTGGCTCTTCATCCTCCAATAAAGACTATATTTTAAATGTCTTTCCATTCTTCTTAAAGGATATTTAATTCTCCTTTCCATGATACACTACCTCTCTATCATATTTCCAGGGTCTTCCTAACAACAAGTAGCAAGCATCCATTGGTAGGATGTCACAAAGTAATTTATCCTTGTAGCCTGCTATAGATAACTCTACCCATGTTTTCTCATTTACTAACACACTTTGTCCCTTATTAAGCCAAATCACCTTGTAAGGGTTCACATGGGGTATCTTGGTTAATTTCAGCTTAGTAACTACCTCCTCTGATATTATATTATTAGTAGACCCAGAGTCTGCTATCACCTTGAAATCTTTTCCAAGGATCTTACATCTGATCCTAAAAAATTCCCTCCTTTGCTTAGGCTCATCCTTCACTAGCTGTCTGATTAATACCCTTCTAAACATTAGATTCTCACCCATCTTAGATTCTATATGGTCAACATTAGGTGCCTTGATACTAGAAGTTTCTTCTTGAACATAAGCTACCCTCTTGTCACTATTGGATGCAATAGGATTATCAGGACACCTATATGTTGGATGACCAGTCTGTCCACAGTTGTAGCACTTCATATTTGCAAAATAGGCATTGCTTCTACCTCCTCTTCCTCTATTGGATCCACTCTGATTACCTCTACCTCTACCATAACCACCTCTTGGTGTGGATTCATTGGTGTGCTCTGTCAATCTATTTTCACCTTGGCTCCTTTGTTCACTGCCCCTACCTTGGTAACCTCCTCTCTATCCTCTTTGGTCTCTCCCTCTACCTCTACCCTTTAGATTAGAGTCACCCTTCTTCCTATTCTTATCTTCAACCTTGAGATCTAGCTATTGACATTTCTGAATAGTAGTGGGGTCCACAAGCTAATCTCTTCTTGGATGTTCCACTTCAACCCACCTAGACACCTAGCCACTCTGATTGGCTCTTCTTCTTGTTTCTTTGACCCAAGACAGATTCTTTGAAATTCTTCTATATAGGAGGTTGCATCCATATCTTTCTACTTCAATCCTTGTCTCCTTATATGGAGTTGGATCTCATAGTCTTCTGGTAAAAAGTTCTCTTTCATCTTAGTTACCATTGCTTGCCAATTTTCTATAGGTTTCTTCCCAAGTCTGACTCTTTCATCCTACAGATACTTCCACCATGTTAGGGCTGATCCCCTAAGCCTTGAATTAGCCACCTTAACCTTTTGTGCATATTTTATGCCTTCACACTTGAAGTGATTCTCCATCCCTTCAATCCACTCCAACACTATTTCAATGTCCATTTTCCCACTAAACAATGGGATACCTTCTAAGGATTTACCACCCAATGCCTTGATGTATTTAAATAATGGTTCATTCTCCATCACAGGGTCTAGTTTATGGATAATATCATCCTCTTCAACCTTATACTTCCCTCTATCACTTGTTTCACCTTCTCTACCTTGGTCTCTTGCATCCACTACTTCTTGTAGTTTTAGCTTCATCTCTACTAGGGCCTCTTCAAGGAGTCTATTCCTCTCCTTTTTCTCATCCATGTCCCTAGACAACTCTGCATTTTTTACCATTTCTGTGGAGCCACAAGATTCCACCTCTAACATAGACAATCCCAAATCTTTTGGGACTCTGATACCACTCTGATGTAATACACCTAGGCTTGCTCCCTACACTATTCTCCTCTAGGGTCTTCTTAGGACAATTCAGTGACCTAGTAGGGTTCTATTCTCAACCCTACTCTCCTTAGGTATCTTGACACAAGAACCTAACCTTTCACCTAGTGTACACCAATAGTACTGATAAAAAATGCTCCATTCTGCAACACAAACTAACTAGGTCTTTCCTAGTCTCAATCTCCAAGAATTGTCTCAACTCCTCTTAGGAATTAGCTCAATGGAAGGATAGGTCATAAAAACCTCCATTGGTTCCATTTTAACCCCTTCATACACCATTCACAAACATATATCAATCGAGTGCTTCAAAGTGCACCTTTCTCAACCCAAATAGGGCTACAAGCTAATTAGGCCTTTTTCTAGCCTTTTTGAAGATAACTTGAAATTTTCCCACACAAGCCTCCAAAAGGGTTTAGGATTCAAACACCCTTTATCAATTACTTTGAGATTTTCAAGATCTCCAATCCTCAATTTGTCTGTACAACCCTTCCTATAATCATACCTAAAATTTAGAGTTTTAGGGCTTATTGACAGTCTAAACAGAAGAATGTTCTTTCAACACACCAAACAACTCCTCCAACTTTATCCTTAAAATTGGGGGTCTTTCACACATTTCTCTATCCCTCCATGAGCTTTGGTTTGAGCCATCAATGCATTCAACCCTCCTTGCATCACTTACAATGTTTCTCAGTCCCTAGCCATGCACAACAGGCTCGCCTAGGGCATCATTGAAAAAATAACAAAACCACTTTCTTGGGCCCCTCCTTATGTAAAAATAATTTACATGGAGTCTCCTCACCCATTCCAAGAGCCCATATGGAATCTACGGTGGCAAGTTAAGTTAAGACCCCATTTGTCCAACCTGCCTGGTTCAGACCAGCGATAGGGCAAAACACAAAGAATTTAACTAAACCAATACAAACACTACAACTTCACAAAATAACTCCACATAGAATCTCAAAATAACCTACCCTACATTAATCAATGGCTACAGACTAAGATCTAATCCATCTAACTACTGCAATCAAGAAAACTCACTAAAATTGCTCTGAAAATGCACACAGAAAATATCATATATTCAAAATTTTCACCAACCTTGCTTACAGGTCGAGGAAGGCCTCTTATACTTGTCCCTATCCCTAATCCAATGGTTTCAGATAGTTACAATAACCATTTCATCGAAAATGTTTTTCTTGCACAATTTTTGTTAATGTTGTCAATGACAACATTGATAATTTTGACAACTTTCCACAATTTTAGGAAATCCACTCTAAAAATTTTTCTAATACCATGAACACATCATAATAGACTTAGGTATACCATTCCTACCTCTCTTAGGTCCTAAAATACTTTCTTTCTAAATTTGACCCCTATGTGCTTGATTTACACCATTGCCACAACATTGGCAATTAGGGTCCAATTTGGCACTTGTCTCCTAAAAGACCAAACAAACTTGAAAAAACCTTCCCTAAAGACCTAACACACACCTTAGGACACCTCTAGTCCTATTATTCAACTAGTGGTTTGGCTAGAACCACTACAAGCCAAAATAACTCTAGAAACCCTAGGTCGCCAAAGAGCCTTACCTAGGTGCTCCTGCACCATCAACTCTCCACTCCTAAAGGAGAACCCTTGAATGATCATATCAACACCATTCATCTCAGGTGCTTCTATGCCTAATGGTTGGCTATCCATTCTAGTTATCTAAAAAAATCCATAAAAAGTATTAAAAGTCCTGAAAAAATCACAAAAAAGAAGAAAAATGAAGCTAGAAAAATGGTTGTCCTGATGAAAACCTGGCAAATAGGCGCTTGGAAAATATTAAAAAAAATCAAAAAAAAAAAAAGAGAAAAGAGAAAAGAGAAAAATTTTGTCCAATGGTGAAAACTTGGTAATCAGGCACCTTGGACAAGTACAGGTGATGAAAATATGGCAACACACGTCACACACAATGAACTATCCCATTATCTATCAAAATATCGCTCCCCTCCATCGCCATCATCACATCTCTGCAAACCTCAGCATTTCTTGTATTCCTTGGGTGCTCCAACACTATCGCATGCATCAAACAACAAGATCCAATCAAGTCTCAGCAATAACCTTTTGTACATAATCGCTTGTAATTAATCACTTGGTTTTTGTCCTTGTATATTTGTGACGTGTCCAGTCCTCTCACCATCACTCTAACACTTTGAGCCATTGTCATGCTAACCTTCCTTGCCTGGACCTTCATAGTCTTCTTGGCTGGTTCATCTATTGATTGTGACACACAAACCAAAAACATGAGGCCCATTTTATTTGTTGCATCAGCTCCATACCTACATTTTCATATCATCCTTGCATTTTTGTTAGGATCATTGCATTTACATACACTGCATCATAAAAATATTCATAAGCATATTAAGTACATCCATTACATCACAAATACTACAATATCCATCAAATGCATAAACATACATCTAGGTACATGCATCTAAACATCTCATCCTGTATATACATAATCATAAAGCTTCATATCCTGCAAGCATTAATGTCAGTACTCATAAAAGCATATGCATCATCATATCATATAAATCAAAGCATGAGAATCATGCATCATAGAGTCACAAGAGTAATCAATCGATCATCATATATATATAGAATCATGAGTACAGTGTCTGTCATCAATAAATACATCATCATGCACCTAGGTGCTGATATACATGTACATCTTAAAATTAAAAAAATGTGTATCACAAAAATCCTCTAATTGGATCATGCTGGTAGTTGTGACCCCCTCCCTATCCTACTAGTGCACGTGGTGGCATCCCCACTGATCCCTAAGAATTTGATGCCCGACCTGTGGTATGTGACCGAGACCTATTTTTGTATACCTATCTCTGGCCCTCAGGAACTAACTGATGGTACAATGCCCAATAGTGGGATGTCTCCTTGCCTACTCTAGCTGCATCTCTATGAACTGCGAAAGCCTCTACCACCACCCAGATTTCCCCACCTACACTAGCCACTTGTCTAGCGATGTCTCACTCTATCCTATAGGCCTTAGCCTGCCTTTGTGTTGCATCCCTCTCTGAGGTCAATGCTATGATCTTCTTAGTCACCTGATCCATCTGCTCAGTAAGGGTACCCAACTAACCTATCAACGTCCTTATCTCTATCCATAACTCAACTACATCCTGAGTCAAGTCCACCATAGAAAACTCTCCTAAGTCCTCTCTACCCTGCAGGGTGTCAAGTGCACCCTTGACCCTATCTTCTCATGTTGTCTCTACAACTAATAAGCCTTGTACCTAGGTCATCTCTATCTGTAGGCTGGTCTTTGACACCTATGTCATACCTAACAATCCCCGTAGCTACGCATACTCAGTCTATAGACTGTCTCACTCTACTACGACAATATCATTTGTCTCCTCCAACACATATCCTACCGGTGGCCCCTTTGGTACCTGTACCTGTGCTAGCACCTATGGCCCCTGAACTTGTCCTTGTAGAGGCACCTGAGGTGCCTAATCATGTCCATCTCCTGGTGGCCCTTATGGCCTCTCATCCTGTCAAACCTCTGCATGTGCCTTGGTCCATGGTCAAACTCATCTCTATTGTGGCCTCCTCCTCTACCCTATTGTTGAGGTCTCAGGGGCATCTCCTATAGTTGTCCCATCGTCAACCTCCATATCCCTTGTAGGCTTCTCTAGAGTCACCACCTATACCGGGTCTGTCAGACACAAGGGTGTGTCTGTGATCCACCAGGCTGCATACTCTGCAGTCATCCCTATGACAACTATATTGGGCCTTGCTAATTATTCTACCCATTCCATCATCCTCCAATCCACCCTCACTGTGAGTGCATCTGTGTACCTCCCCCAAACTCCAACTTCCCTGGTGACATGAGGATGTAGACCATCCTCTGCCACCATCCCATGCTGCAATCCAAACTATCTCATGACCCTGGATGGCATGTACCTCTCTATCTGGTGGATAGTCCTCCCTAATAGAAAGCAATTTGTATGTACATAGGAAAGGTATAGAAAATCCTTGAAGCCATCCTCTGCTCCCACCTACCAGTCCATGGCTCCCCATGGCTTGCATAGTCTATATGGAGTCCAGTAGAAAACCTAGATCTTATCTAATAGCCATCTCTAGTATCCAGTCTGACTAACAAAAGTGTATCTCAGCGGTAGCCTATATCTACATGCATAGGGCTCTCCCAACTTCCATGCCTCCCATACTCACATCGATCGAAACACCGCAATGTGCTCCCACGCCCATACTAATAGCAAGGTCACTCCAGTCCCCATGTTGCATATCCCATGGTACATAGCCATGTGTAGGTCATGATACAACTGTTCTAGGACAACGTATCCCCAGCAGTAGGTCATCCCCTCATCGAGCATCCCTACTAGTACCTAATACCACCCCATCCCAAATCTATGTCTGGCCAAGTCTGCCAACATCCACCCACCAATCAATCCAACCAAAAATAGTGCTATCTGCCTCAGCCTCCCATCAACCACTGGCTGCCAGGGCATCCATTTCCTATATGTGGGTATCCTCCTCATGGGCCTCCTAAATGCTATCTCCATATAATGGTCACTATCCTCTAGCCTATACTACGGCACCGATCCTCAAATCGACATCCATAGAATCCTCCACACGTCCTCCAGAGTGATCGTAGCCTCCCTGGTCGATAAATGAAACGTAGTGGTGTCGTTGTGCCACCGCTTGATTAAGGTATTCATCATCCCATTGTATTCCCATAGCCTAGGCCATTGGGGAACATAGTCCAATCCCACAGCTACTAACAACCCCTAGTCCGCATCCGTCAGCTGGGCCTCCAAATCCATGGTCGATGACCAATTCTCTCAAGATCCCAATGGTGGGAATTGCTTCTGCAGAATCCAAAATCCACCATGTCATTAACATATTTCTTCTATTCCTATCCTAACCCCTCCCAAAATGGTGCATTCCATCCCTAGGTCTTTTTCCAACCCATCCCAGGTCCCCCCCTGGTCCCTCCTTTTCCGTCCCCCTCGAAGTCTGCCCCTTTTGGCATAGACGTTAGTTCAGTCAGAGACGCTGGTTCTTCAACCGACATCTTTGCCTTTTTTCTGCCTAGATCACCATCTTCAAAGATGCGGATCCAGGTCTGGTGTCTTCGACGATGTCGGTGCGGGACTGACATCCTCGCAAATGCGGGTTTAAGGACCGATGTCTGTGAAGACGTCGATCTGGGGAGCGGCATCTTTGTAGACGTCGGTTCAAGAACCAATGTCTCCATTCTACCACACTTTCTACCCACATTAATTACTCCCTAACCCAACCCAAAAGGTTGAGTTACTCAATGGTACTAGCCACTCCACGGGTCTCCTGTGGGTCTAAACGCGCTCTCCCAACTGCCCCTTCATCCTCTCGTTAGACATGTTTTCTCTCTCGAGCTCTTTTATCATCTAATCACTATCAAAATGACCTTCTTTTAGGCCCCCCCACCCCCCNCTCCTGTGGGTCTAAACGCGCTCTCCCAACTGCCCCTTCATCCTCTCGTTAGACATGTTTTCTCTCTCGAGCTCTTTTATCATCTAATCACTATCAAAATGACCTTCTTTTAGGCCCCCCCACCCCTCTTTTAGCCCTCGTTTCCTCCAAAAAAAATTCTCGCTCCATTTTCTTCCCTCGCTTGTATATTTTTGTATTATTACTCCCATTGTACAGTTTAAATGCGTTGAAAAAATCCAAAAACATTCCCAAATCAAAAAATCCAAAAAACATTCAAAATTCAAAAACAAATCACAAAAAATTCACTCAAAATCAAAAATCATCACAAATCTTGTAATAAACCCTTGTTTCTTTCTGCATCATTCAATTTTTCCCTTTTCCGTGATGTTTTGAATCCTGCGACTACAATCATGTTTTTTCACCAAATCAGTTTTGAGACCGACTATCCTTTCTCCGCATTCCATTCATAGCTTTTGCCAGCGAATATCTTTTACAATCAAATCCAATATTTTCTTGTCAGGATGCATCCTTTTGGCGTTGGCTTATCAAATCCTTCATCACATCACTCGTGTTCATGGCAAGAACTTTGGACTGAATGATTGCTTGGTCATGAGACCTTCTTTATTGATTTTATTTTTTTGTGTCAGTTTAAACCTACTCACCACTACCTTGATCTGCTATATATTGGTGCATTGTGACTGGTGGCTACTGATCCATGAGTCTTTTTCAATGTGCTTTTGTTTGAGCATCTGGTCCACACAAAGGAATCTTGCCATCTATGTTTTCTAACACCTGATGCATACCTCCTTTTGCCATATCAAAATCGGATGTGCTCTCCATATTTTTCACACAAATGGATCTCCAAGGCTCATTGGTGCATTTAATCTCATCATTATATTTGCATTCTTAGTTGCATTTTTAGTTTCATTTTAGAAGGCTTCTATTTATTACCTCCTCTCCCTTCCTCCTTCCCGTTGCATCTTTTTTTTCAAGAAAATCTCACAACACTGACATTGTTGTGTTCTTTTCTTGAGGGGGCACAACCCTATATCGTCATTGCTTCAGAATGACTCCTAGCAACCCTTTGCCTCTAGGGAAACTTATTTTCTTTTCTCTGACGCAATGTCACTTGTGACGCCATGTAAAAGAGGGGCAAAATGTAGATGTCCAAAAATATTAATATTATTATTAATATTAAATTCCCTTTTATTCATCTAACTGTTTAATTTAATCAATTAAATAGTTTCATAGTTGGTATTTATCAATGGTCTAAATAATATTCTAATGTATTTTATTTAAATATATTTATCTCACAAAATTCCCCTTTTTAATAAATTCATATTTATTAAAAATCCTTCATATTTCTAATTCTTTTAATCTATGATTTATTCAAATTTAATTTGAAATATAATCTAAACCCTAGCTAGAAACCTACTAACCCAATCTAGAGACCTACCCTAAGCCTACCCTATTCCTACTCTACTCCCATCACCTCACTTCCTAAACATACTTCCCTACCTAATTGTCCTCTGATCATACTTAAAAAATGTTGGAGATTTACTTCTGGCAGCTAGTTGATTGTATGTTTGTCATTGATGAAAACATATAATATACATCAATGTTCTTTATGTACTTAGAATGATGATATCAAGCCTTGTGTGGTTATATTCATGTTGTAGACATGTTTTTTATGTTTTTTTCATGCATGCAAACTCGGATATGGAGTTTTAGTTGTGTTGTGTAATTTTGTTATGTGGCAATTACAGTTTTTGGAATTTGTCTGTATAGAGCCGACATATTGCATTGGTTCTTGAGTTGCGCCTATCTTCAGGATATGCGTATGTATATTCAAGATTAGTTAAGAGTTAAATTTATTTCTCCAAAGGATCCAAATGTGTTTCAACAAGATTGCTAAGTTAGAGTTAATTTGGTGAGGCCAACTTAGTGAAGCATCGTGTCTATTCAGTTTATATTGCGCGGTTGTAATTATGCTTGCATGATTAGTAAAGCTGACAAGGATGTTATGATGAGTTTTCTAATAGGTCCCTTGATCATATACCTTGAGGAAGATACTTATAGAAAGTCATTTGTGGAATTCTAAGTGTGAATGATAAGAAAAATACAAGAAAAGTACAGAGTAGAATATCAGTTGAGTTTCATTCATCAAGGATCTATGTGAAGAAGAAGTGAAAGATTACAATACACTGGAACTAATAAAGATAGCAGGTCTACTCTATAGCTCATCATCAGATATAGTGCATATATGTTCTATAGAAGGTTGTAGCCTTCACCATTAAAGCAGTGAGCTTTTGGACAGTGAGTCCTCACCCTTAACCGGGTTATTTGTAAAAGACTCCTAACAGGGTCAGACCCTTAACCAGGTCACTATACTTATTGCATTGTAAAGAAAAACTCCTAACAGGGTTGCAAGATCTTCTAACAGGGATTATTATAAACAAGTATAGTTCATTTATGGTTTTAATTCCCATCGGGGTTTTTACCATTTGGTTTCCCCGTAACCAAATTATGGTTTTGTCTATTGTGTTATCTGAATGTGCATTTAGTTTATTGTATTCTGGAATTAATAAAGGAAAAGAATTAAATTAGCCAATAACTGATTCACCCCCCCTCTCAGTTATCC
The DNA here is from genome assembly GCA_018584345.1 of Thuja plicata. NCBI lineage: Eukaryota > Viridiplantae > Streptophyta > Pinopsida > Cupressales > Cupressaceae > Thuja > Thuja plicata. The sequence goes on along the minus strand of MU223073.1, from coordinate 2,075,087 downwards.
TTTGGGACTATTCTAACAATTGGTATCAGATCCAAGTATCTTGAAGAAGAATCCTAACAGCTTAAGGTAGATCAGATGGCATACTTCAAAAAAGAGAGTCCTAAGTTCGATGGAGAAAATTATCTGGATTGGAAGAACAAAATGATAACACATCTATAGTGTGTTGGTTTTGACATCTTTGAAATAGCCACACAAGAAGTTGTTATTCCCTCTCTAAAAGACCTATCAAGAGATGATGCTACTAGTAAACAAAAGGATACATTCAAAACTAATGCAGTTGCCAAAGAAGCCCTTATAAGTGCACTATCTGACAGTGAATTTTCTGAGATCAAGAAAGTAGACAAGGCACACACAATATGGAAGTATCTAGAAGATGTGTTTGAAGGAGATGTTCAAGAAAAGATTGTGCACAGGAAGACATGGAAAAATAAATACAATAGTCTTGAGATGTTACCTGAAGAGAACATTAGAGCCCACAATCAAAGGATAAATGAAGCAGTTTCTAGAATCAGAATAATGGTGGAGAAATATCATAAGAAGATATAATGGACAAGCTGTTGACTACTTTAACATCAGAATATGAGAACAAGATCAGTATTCTAGAGGAAATTGTGCAATTTTGACAAGGCTTCAAGAGAGAGACTTTGATCAGTAAAATCTCTACATTTGAGATATCAAGATTGAAGATGGAACCTAAAAGTGAAACAACCTTCAAAGCTTTAGTCCATGGTAAGAAATCTCACATCTCTAGCAATAATGAGAAAGAAGAAGTTGATGAAGAACTAGAAGAAATCATAGCCATGATTTCTAAAAGAGAAAATAAAGGCAAAGGGAAATATGAAGGAAAACTTCCATTCAAATGTTTCTCATGCAACAAGATCGATCATTTTGTATCCAAGTGTCCCACAAGAGTAAAGAAATTCAGATCTGATTATAAACCTAAATACAGGAAGGAATGCTATCATGCTAAAGAAGGTGTAACTGTTGAAGATTCAAGAGAAGATGAAATTGGATTTGTTGCCCTTAAAGATATGGAAAAAATTCTTGAGCATATGGACATTGAAGATGAAAAGGAAACACAGGAGTTAGCCCTAATTTCCAAAGCAGACATAAGAACTGATTGGATCATTGACAGCGGATGCTCTCATCACATGACAGGTGATAAAGATAGATTTGTTCATATAGACAAGTACAAAGGTGGTATGGTTAGATTTGGAGATAACACTCCTAAACCTATCATAGGCAGAGGATCCATCACCCTGGATGGAAAGAACAAGACAAATGATGTTCTATATGTTGATGGATTACATCACAATTTACTAAGTGTTGGACAGCTACTTGACAAAGGTTATCATCTGTAATTCAAAGACAACAAATGCATTATTAGAAACAAAGAAGGAGACATGATCGCATCAGGCTCCAAAAAAAAGGTAATATTTTTTAGCTCAATTCATATGTAAGTTGTTTTGTTGCAAAAGTGGATAACAGTTTTTTATGGCACAAGAGACTCTGTCATATTAATTTTGATAATATAGTAAAGATAAGCAATGTCAAGGTAGTTAGAGATCTTCCAAGTATTGCAAGACCAATAAACACAATGTGTAGGGAATGTGTTATGGGAAATCATGTAAGGAGTTCTTTCAGAAGCAAGCAAAACTCATCTGAAAACAAGTTAGACCTAGTGCATACATATTTATGTGGTCCTACTCAAACCAGATCATATTACGGAGAAAGGTATTTCATTTTGTTTGTTGATGATTTTTCAAGGATGATGTGGGTTTCATTCTTAAAGGAGAAGTATGAAGCCTTTGAGAAGTTCAAAATATTCAAAGCCAAAGTGGAAAATGAATTTGGATTAAAACTAAAGTGTCTGAGATCAGATAGAGGAGGAGAATCCACCTCTAATCAGTTTTATGACTACTGTGAAGAACATGGAATTAAAAGATAGTTGAGTGCACCCAGAACCCCATAGCAGAATGAGATAGCAGAAAGAAGGAATAGGATCATACTTGATACAGTGCACACTATGATGATTGAAGGAAAAGTTACACACACCTATTGGAGAGATGCAGTCAATACAACAGTTTATACTATCAACAGGATACAACTAAGGCCAGGCGTGGATAAGACACCTTATGAACTTTGGTTTGGTAATGTACCTAGAGTAAAATACTTTAGAATATTTGGTAGCAAGTGCTACATCAAGAGAGATGATGGTGTTGGTAAGTTTGATGCTAGAAGCGATGAAGGTATTTTCCTTGGTTACTCTACTAAAAGCAAAACATACAGATGTTTTAATTTGAGATTAAAGAAGATAATTGAAAGTACTCATGTAAATATTGATGAGAAGTTCATGGTTCAAGAAAGGTACTATGAATATGCACCTGTGATTGAGGATGAACCCAGGCCTAGCAGTAAAGACACTATTATTGAAGAAATGTTTGATTGCATTGATGTTTCATGTAATGAACCTGAATCAAGCAAAGAAGTATCATAGATAACAGATGAGGATGTTACACCAAAAGTTTCAAAGTTCACATCTAGGTATTTTATGCAATGAAACCTAACCTGTTGGGAGCACGCTCAGACATGCAAACGTTAGAGATAAACATTAAATAATAACATTTATGCATATCTAAAGCATACTACTAAAAACAAGAAGACTTCCATTACAACCTCCGATGAGCTGAACAAGGGCACTCAAGACCTTGTTGATTTTCTCTTAGAGAGGTTTGTGGGTGTGCTCTCCCAACACAATATTAAAATCCCACTATTGATTGATTGAATGCAAACTAAAATGCAAGCTAATGAAACAATGAAAAGCTCAA
>MU223073.1:2013983-2061991 GCA_018584345.1 Thuja plicata | reverse complement strand
TCAAATACTTAGGAGCATGAATCGTATTTAATTAAATAGATAGAAGAATATAACAAATATAATTAATTAAAATTAATTATAATGTTATGGGAATATTAATTAAATTAATATAAGGACGATTTTGGACATCTACAGGTATCATTCAAAAGATGATATCATTGGAGATCATAGTAGCAGTGTTTTGACTAGATCAAAAGAAAAAAGGTTAACAGTGGATGAAGAGGTATGTTTACTTTCATAGATTGAACCTTTAAATATCAAAGATGCTTGCAAGGATTCTAATTGGCAGAAAGAAATGGAAGAAGAATTAGATCAAATAATAAAAAATGATACATGGGAATTGGTCCCTAGACCCAGTGACAAAAATGTGATTGGAACAAAGTGGGTATTCAAGAACAAGATGAATGAAGATGGTACAATGGTCAGAAACAAAGAAAGACTAGTGTGAAAAGGATATGCACAGTGGGAAGGATAGATTACACTGACACATTTGCCCCTGTGAGCAGGCTGGAAGCCATAAAGTTATTCTTGCCTTATGCAACATTCAAGGATTTTAAAATATATCAAATGGATGTCAAATCATCTTTTCTGAATGGTGACTTAAAGGAAGAAGTCTACATAGAACAGCCTGAAGGATTTAATCTATCAAATAAGCCAGACATGGTATGAAGATTGAAGAAAGCACTCTATGGAGTTAAACAGGCCCCAAGAGCTTGGTATGAGAGACTAGATGGTTATCTTACCAAGATTGGATTTAAGAAAGGAGCAGAAGATTGTAACCTATTCATAAGAGAGACACCTGATGGACTACTACTTGTTGCCATATTTGTTGATGACATTGTCTTTGGAGGTAATCACAAGCTTAGTGCAAAAATTGCAAAAGAAATGCAGAATGAATTTTAAATGAGCATGATTGGTACTATAAAATATTTTTTGGGATTGAATGTAAAGCAGACAGATAAAGGAATATTCATAAATTAGTCCAAATATGTGAGGGAAATATTGAAGACTTTCAAGATGGAAGATTGTAAGCCAGTATGCACTCCTATGATAATAGGATGCAAGCTTTCTAAAGAAGATGATTCTGTAGCAGTTGACAAGGCATTATATAATTCTATGATTGGAAAACTTATATATCTTACTCAATCTATAATAGACATATCTAATGCAGTTGGCATTGTTGGAAGATTTGCAGCTAAACCAAAACAGAATCACCTAATAGAAATAAAGAGAATATTTAGATATCTAAAGGAAACTATAGACTATGGTTTATGGTATCCTAAATCAGAGAATGTAAAACTTCATGTGTATACAGATGCAGATTGGGCAGGTTGTCTTGATGACAGGAAGAGTACTTCTGAAGGAGCAGCATTTCTTGGAGATAGGTTGGTTTCTTGGGTAAGCAAGAAGCAGAATTGTATCTCTCAGTCGACAGCAGAAGCTGAATATGTTGCAGAAATATTGAATTGTTCAATAATGGCTTGGATCAAGCAGATGTTTAAATATTTTGGTATACAAGTTGACTATCCTATTGTTATTCACTGTGATAACACTAGTACTATCAACATGTCCAAGAACCCTATGATGCACACAAAGACAAAGCACATTGAGATTAAATACCATTTTCTTAGAGAAAAAGTTGCAGGTAATGAAGTAAAATTGGACTATGTGAGAACCAAAGAATAGTTGGAAGATATTTTCACAAAGCCTTTATCAAAAGATACTTTTGAGTATCTCAGGGAGAAGTTGAGAGTAATTCCCTCTCCTAAGTCTAATTAGATAAAGCAGCAAGAACATCAGCCATTAAGTGACTGATGAATGGTTGACTACTCTACTTTTGGAGTAGTACCTATTCTTAATTATTTATGGTTCCCTTTGCCATTGATGTCAAAGGGGGAGTATATAGTAAGGGGGAGCATATACTCTGGGGGAGTATAAACATAGACAGAGGAGCTGCAACAATATAGAGAAATATTTGATGAGGATATTGAGAAGATTGTAAAAAGAAAGAAGACACCATGTGATGAAGATATTTTTAATATCATATGTTGCCATCAATGTAAGGGGGAGCTTGTTGGAGATTTACTTCTGGCAGCTAGTTGATTGTATGTTTGTCATTGATGAAAACATATAATATACAGCAGTGTTCTGTATGTACTTATCAAAATGATGATATCAAGCCTTGCGTGGTTATATTCATGTTGTAGACATGTTTTTTATGTTTTTTTCATAACACAGACTCAGATATGGAGTTTCAGTTGTGTTGTGTAATTTTGTTATGTGGCAGTTACAATTTCTAGAGTTTGTCTGTATAGAGCCGACGTATTGCATTGGTTCTTGAGTTTTACCTATCTTTGGGATATGCATGTGTATATTCAAGATTAGTTATGAGTTAAATTTAGTTCTCCAAAGGTGCCAAACATGTTTCAATAAGTTTGCTAAGTTAGAGTTAATTTGGTGAGGTCGACTTAGTGAAGCATCGTGTCTATTCAGTTTATATTGCACGGTTGTAATTATGCTTGCATGATTAGTAAAGTAGACAAGGATGTTATGTAGAGTTTTCTAATAGGTCCCTTGATTGTATACCTTGAGGAAGAAACTTATAGCAAGTCATTTGTGGAATTCTAAGTGTGAATGATAAGAAAAAATACAGGAAAAGTACAGAACAAAATATCAGTTGATTTTCATTCATCAAGGATCTATGTGAAGAAGAAGTGAAAGATTAAAATACACTGGAACTGATCAAGACAATAGGTCTACTATAGATTTCATCATTAGATATAGTGCATATCTGTTCTACAGAAGGTTGTAGCCTTCACCATTAAAGCAATGAGATTTTGGACAGTGAGTCCTCACCCTTAATCGGGTTATTTGTAAAAGACTCCTAACAGGGTCAGACCCTTAACCAGGTCACTATACTTATTGCATTGTAAAGAACAAATCCTAACAGGGTTGCAAGATCTTCTAATAGGGATTATTATAAACAAGTATAGTTCATTGTGGGTGTTAATTCCCACCGGGGTTTTTACCATTTGGTTTCCCCATAACCAAATTGTGGTGTTGTCTATTGTGTTATCTGAATGTGCATTTACTTTATTGTATTTTGGAGTTAATAAAGGTAAAGAATTAAATTAGTTGATAACTGATTCACCCCCCCTCTCAGTTATCCTTTGGGACTATGCTAACAAAAAGGTGATTCCTAACCTTCTTAAGGTTAATGGAGTGCTCACCCATGTGTGAGAATTTTCTCCAAAATGGCCACCCATTTTTCTTAAAATCTCTTTACTCCTTTGTCCCCCCACTTGGAATTATTGAGCCACTCAAACATTAATGTTATGTTTGACTCAAAATTAGCCATCCCTTCAAGCCTATGTGTCCCTTATGTGGCTCTTATGTGGATGCCACATAGATGCCACCTCATTCAACCCCTTCTCTTCTATCCCAAAAATTTATAAATAGAGGCCTTCTCCTCTTGCATTTTCATCTCTCATATTTGCATTTTTATCATGCTAACATAGCTCTAGACTTCATATTTGTTTTTATATGCTCTTATTTTATAGCTTAAATCACATAGATATTACATGTTAGGCTTCGTTGGCTAAAATGAAACATAGTGTTCTTCTTGCATGTTGCATATCATTTTTATATATAGTTTAAATCATCTTTTGGATAATTTGAGACTAGTTCCTCATACTAGCTCTTGAATTTCTTCATTGTTCCAATCTTTCATTCATGAATTGCATTGTATTGGGGATCCATCTCATTTATGTTTGAGAGAGCACATGCACAATCATCCTAAAAGAGAAAATCAAACAAGTAGTATAGGGTGCAAATTTACTTGTTTTTTAGCTCAATCTGATATTATGATGAGGTCTTGTTGGTTTCTTGTTCATTCTATGAACTGTATGTGCTAACTCACTAACTTCTCATGTTTGAGCTTTCTCCCAATATATTGAAGATTTTACCATACACAATATGAATAGGATATGGAGAAGAAAGACTATGGATGATGGAACGTAATTTGGGATAGTTGAGGGCACCACATCCTCCAAATTAGGTACAACTAACTCTAGCTAATCAATTATAAGGTATGTATAGGAACTACAAAGAAAATCTTTAAATCTTAAATTGGTTCCTAGTATATGTGCAAAGACCCATATTAGTATACTTAGATGCATTCATATACATATTGTTGAGTTCATGTTTTTTATTCATTCGGTGAAAGGAAATGGTAAAGGAAATCAATAAAGTAAGTCGATGAAGAATTAATTTTTTACTTTTTTGACTGTTAGGAACACTAAATGGAGAAAAAGCTATAAATAGACCTTGTCATCTATTATTGTCACTTACCATTTTCTAAGAGCAGTGTGAGAAAAGTTACAAAGTTAATCCTTCAAGAAAATTTGAGTGATTGACAAGGTAATCCTAAACTACTTTAATCTACTATTAGATCAGTTGAGCACATTTGAATATCATTTGGTGTTTCCCTATTTCTGTTTGTGCAATCAAGCCGATAAAAGAAAAACCCTAAGTGAATCTAGCAGAGAAATTGGAAAGAATGGCACGTAAGCTTAAGAATCCAGTTGTTGTGGAGAATGCTGAACCCGTGAACCCTAAGTACAAATTACCTCCAGCAATAGCAACAAAACCTGATATGATAGGATATCTAACATCGATTCCACCAAGGGTTATATTGATCAAAGATGTATGAGTTTTTATCCACTATAAAGTTGAAGATATATGCATAGATGAGATTGATGCATCATTTCAGAAATTGTGTGTGAACGAAATCTGAAGGATGACTATATTCATTTGGAAACCAAAGGTTTGACACATCCCCTTCACTTACCAAAAGTATCTAAAATAGAGTGGATAAGAATGGTTCTTATCTGATTTCATGACCATTTCATGTGGCTTGAACAACCAGTGAAGATAAAAAAATATTTTTTACACATTGTAATTGGTTACCCGATGAGAGATAAGACAAAGGCTATAAGAGAAATTGAGAAGGATAAATTGAGTGAATTGACCAAGGAAAAAAAGGATGGGAGAGGTCTAAAAACATCTACTATTAAAGTCCCTGAGCTAAAATTTGCGTGTAATGTCATATCCTATCAAGTGTTTCAATCTTCAAGAGTTAACAACGTACCATATAGAGCTATAGATTTGGCGTACAATATTATAAGAAGAACATGCAGAATGATATTTGTGAGATTTTGTTGAAGCAATTAGAAGATAATATGAATACCATAAGGAAAGCCAAGACAAAAACTTTGAAGTTTCGATCATGACTGCTATGCGTATTTTTCTATTTTTTGAATTTCTTCACATCTATTGGTGATGTTACCTGGAGCACTAAGAAGCCTATCATATATCAAATAAATGATTACATCCTTAGCCTAGGTGAAAATATTGACATGATAATGAATGATTACTTTTTCAAGTTTCAATATATGATGCATAAGAAGTACATGATATCACCCCAATTAGTTGAGAAATATCATAACACTATTTTTTTTTAAGTGGACACTGAAACATGCATTATCAAGGTAGTTGAGCGAAGAAGTATCTAGATAGATCCTATGGGATACAAGATGGGAATAAACATTGCATCTCAAAAAATTGAGACTATGTTAGTAAAGCCTATTGACTGGAGAGCCAACAAATTTGACACTTATGAAGAGGTTAAAGAGAAGATATAACAAGGCATCTTAATACCTAAATCCCAAAGGAGGACAGATAAAATGATTGAGAAATTGTCAAAGGATGTCAGAATTGATGAAGAAGTAGATGAGGTTAGATCCTCTGAAACAAAAGGAAAGAAGCCACTAGAAATGAAAGACTCGCCAAGTACTGCTACTACTAGACTGAACACAAGATCCATAGCTACATTGAGAGAAAAAATAAAGTCAAAAGAAAAAGAAACAAAATATAAAATATATGTGAGAAGTAAGAAAGCTACCATTTAGACAAGGACAAAATTGAACTTGCAAGAAGATAGTGAGACAGATACTGAAGATCTAAGCAAACATAAGAATGTAAGCACAGGCTGTTGCAAATGACTCTAGACGAGTCACTTGAGTTACTTAAGAGGAAGGGAGGAATTGAAAGAATCAGATACATGAACTATAATGACTTGAATGAAGAAGGTAAAAACAAGATAGAAGAGGCAGTTTTTTTATTTTGTACAAGTTTAAACTTACACCGAATGAAGTTGTTAATCATCTAACTACTGAATTGTATAGAAAAATTGATGCTAGATGGAAATATGCATTGAATATTGAGAAGAAAATGAGGGAAAGATCTATAATTCTAGCTCAACCCACAATGTCTATAACTAAGAGAGATGAGACAATGAAGAACTACTCTAACTAATTTCTTATCAAAGGTAGATCTTTAAGGATCATGCTTGGAGAGTTAGAGAAAAAACAAAATGAGACCGATGTCCAATGGAGAAAAATTATTTCAATATACATGGAAGATGAGATAGGAAAAGATTAATTTATCGAAGAGAAAGGTAAGGAAAACCCTATTGATCTTACACTGGAAAAATATGAAATATTGACTAAAGATATTACAGAGAAGGACCCTGCCACTGAATTTGCTGAAGATTAAGATGAAATGAAAGAAAAGGACACAAAGATTGAACAAATGGATAAGGTTGATTTTGCCAATGTAAAACTATTAGAGGAAGTTCTATAAGAAGTCAATGAGTATTTGGATGTTGACATAGGCATGTCTAATGTTGCAACTGATACTAAGGAGAAAGACAAAAAACCATCTAAAGAAAAAAGAACAAGGAGAAATCAATGAGCCTAAGGCCACCAAGCCCAACACAAAAAAGAGCACTGAGGCACCTTCTACTAACAAAACCACACTATAACAAGAGAAATTCAGTGAACTTCCAAAGGATCAAGGAAAGGAAAAGACCGAGGAAAGACAGGAAAAACAAAAGGAAGAGGAAAAGATAGAACCAAAGACAAAAGAGAATACCAAAGAAAATCAAGAGGAAAAGAAAGAGGAGTTACCGGTAACTAAAGGTAAAGACAAGAAAGCATAAATGAAAGATGAAAGTGTATTTGATGCTACAGAGACCACATTCAATGCATTAAAATTATCTACTGGTGATAGTATGATAGAAAAGAAGAAGAAATAAAAGAAAAGGAAACATGTAGATATGAGCCAACCGATCATATTACCTAAAGTAGACCTATCTACTATGGACCTTGATGACATGACAAAGTATGCAGAATCGGTGAGACTTAAGGAAATCCAAAATAAATTATTTCAAAAGAAAAGAGAAACCACTTTATTGGAAGATGTCAAAGAATTACTATAGGAGATTGTACTAGATGCTACTATAAATGAGGAGGCAAGTCTTCTTAATCATGTGGTAGACTTAATTCAACAAGTGTGAGAACTGAACAAAGACACAATTGGCTGCATGATAAAAATTCATCAGAAGAGCATGGAACTAAGACTATTAAAATAAAATTTGAAGAACATTACACTAGACAAGGTATCTCTTTCTGAAGCATGCATTGACATAGAGAAAAATTTGTCTGATATTCTTTTTTTATTTCAACAATTTTGTTCCATTTCACAATTCATTAAGGATATCAAGGAGAAAGAGGAATCTCTTGAACAAGAGTTGACCAAGCAACTGAAGAATATATCAATAGTTAATGGGAAGGCAGAAAGATCTATGAAATTAAGAATACAAACTAAGGATGGAACTGCTTGAGCTACAGGAAACTCTAATTCCCTATGTGGAGTCAATGCATAATCATTTGAAGAAAGCCAAAGATTTAGTTTCTTCTCCTGATTGTAGTTCATTGGACACTATTACTAGTATAGCAGATGATGTTGCTACACAGATTGTTGTTATGCAAACACTAAAGGATACATGGGAGGAATCCCTAGCTGATGCAAATACTAAGTTTAAACACATTTTTGACCAGATATCTCTGGAAGATAAGAATAAGTAAGTATTGTTTTGGCATGTTTATCAAAAAAGGGGGATATATATGGATAGTTATGTAAATAGATATGTTAAAAGGGGGATATATATATATATATATATATATATATGTATATGTATATGTATGTATGTATATATATATGTATGTTTACATGAGGGAGATATAAGTAGTAAAATTTTGACGAGGATTATCAAAGGGGGATTCATAAGGTTTTTGAAGCTTTGAAAATTTTGATAAATTTGAAGTTTCTCGCAAAATACCAAACTAATGTCAAAGGGGAAGATCGTTACTCCTAAAGTGATTATTTTTTCATTAGTTTGATGCAAAATCATATCGATGAATGTAACCAAAGTAGGCAAGTCAATATAATGTAGAAAACATTGTTGGTAAAGGCAACCGAGACAAACACCAAGAACTGAGAAAGTGACATATACCGAGTCATGCAAAGACAGTTACCGAGAACTCATAGACACTAAGAAGAAAGTACAAAGTTACCAAGTAAGAACATGCATGTTACCAAGTATTCCAAAGCTGACATTTCAATTGAATTTAGATACACTAAATCTAGACACCAAGTAGGAAGTGTTGCATAGAATTTAAGGTAAGTGTTAGTTGAATCATTGGGATTCCAAATACATGATTGAACATGATCACAAGGAAGATCCACTAATGAATTTTTAGAGGGTGCACGACATTGGAGATGTAACCAAAGTTTCACCACTTAATCTCTACCATTGATTCATGATGCCCTAGATCTGGTTAACCGCCTAAGTCACAGTTAATCGCTTGGAAACTAAAAAAGAGACATGTTTGAAGAATGAACAAGTTGATGTTGTTGTTACTATTACTGAAGAGTTGATGAAGTTGTTGCAAAGAGAAGTGAAGGATACATAAGCATAAGGAAGTAGAGCTTATAATACTAAGCTACCGAGTACAGAATGAGGTAATAGAGTTATTGAGCATAATGAGTCTGGACAACATTTGAATGATGCATTCTTATCAAACATTTTTGTACTAAATTTTATTGTATTCAAAGAAGTACAAATCTAGTTTGTGGGTAGGCCCTAACTGATGACATTAAATTTCCATTAGTATGCAAACAACACTTTTAGTAAGCATACACTGAAAGACAAGACATGAGAAAATCAAAGATCAGATATTAAGAGATCACCGAAGATGAATAAGTGCAAAGAGAACTGATGACACAAGTTAGTGTGTAAACCAAAATCACAAAGCAGAAAGACAAAGTGGAACCCAAAAGAGGAACCCGATATGCAAGATAAAATGCAGACTAAAAAGGCAGTTAAAGTGCAACCGAAAGAACAAAACTGAAGGATAGTCAAGCATGATAGACAGACAGAACCGAAAGTTAGTTGCACTGCGCAAAAAGTGGATCTAACCTCCACGTCAGATAAAGAAAGTGTATTCTATTTATAGGATATCTATTTGTTTTAAATAATTTTATTTAGGGACAAGATACATGAATGTAAGTGCTTTAATCAGTCTAACTGATTTAAAACAAATAGACTAGGAGATCTAGGTACAAGTTGTAAATCTGATCTTAGAGTTAACATTATTTTTATCAAAACTTGATGAAGTCAATCCATCTATAAATAGATGATGCAATAATTCATTATTAATGATGTGAAGAAAGAAGAGAATATGAATGAATCAAATGAGCACATCTATGGATCAGATTGAGAGTTTCAAGAATAGGAACATCAAAAGGTGAAATTGGTTAGCAAGAACCAAGAACAAAGCATACCAAGAATCAGAGGTATTATTCAATCACAATTAGGTGATAATATTTTTTCATGTAAACTAAATTGGATCTGTATCAGCAATAGGATTTTGCATTTACCAGGTCAATTTGTAATTTTATATCATTCTAACAAGTGGAGAAAAGTGTAAAAATCCTTTCAAGGAAGGTGGATTTAATAGTCCAACAAAAAATCTCTTAACCAAGTGCACACTCAATAGTGTTACTAAAGATCTCAACATAGTAGACTTTAATAGGTCTCCACCGATACTCCTAATAGGGTAGATCATCAGAAGTGATCAAAATTGTAAGCCTTAACCAGCCCCTTCCAATCTGCAGATAGTGAAGATTTTGTGGGTGTCATCCCCACTGCAGTTTTCACTTTCTCATAGGAGTTTTCTACGATATCATATCTTGTGTTATGTGTCAAATTACTTTCATGAATATTTCTATGAATGTTCACATGTATGTTACTGTTATGATTTGATATAATTCACATCAAGATAGTTTAAATTAGATTGAATGGATATACAATTGATTACAAAGGTTAATTGATAAAAGGGATACAAAATTTTTAGAGGTACTGATTCACCCCTCCCCTCTCAGTACATAATTCCCATTAATCCCAAAAATTGGTATCAGAGATAAGTCTCTTCTTGAAAAGCTTAAAGGCTTAAGAGAAAAGATCATACAATGGAGAAGTACAAACTTGATAAAAATATTGAGAATAAAAAGTTTTAAATTCAAATGTTTTATGAATAGTATAAAGAAGCTAGAATCAACATGAGACAGCTACTAGATGAAAGAAAGAATATGGCATCTCGATGTGATGAGAAAAATTATCATGAGGAAGAGATACCAGATTTATTTGAGTCTTAAGGATCAACTACAAACAAAGCATCAGATACATCGGAAGAAAGCATTACAAGCCTAACTGAAATCAATCTACATCTGGATGGACAATTTAAATCTCTACAAATTGGTCAAGAGACATAGATGCTAAGGATGATTGATGTCATGAACAAATCTAGACAAGATGAGAAAGAAAGAACACTAGCTATTAATGATAGAAGAAAGATCACAGAAAAGCTACAAGAAAAAGAGTCTAAAATACAAAGAATTACAGAGCACCATCATGAGATTACAAATTAGATTATTCTTATGAGTCAAGAGGCAAACAGATTAAATGTTGAACTCATTGAAAGAATAGAAGCTATCGGTGAACTGAGAGATGAGAATGAAAAGTTGAAACATGAAATAATAATTCAGCAATAACATAATGAAATTATCAAGAAAGATGAAGAAAGCAATAAAAGAATGGATGATTTTCTTGAAGGACAATGAAGATTCAACAACAATACCAGTCTAGGTTTTACCGAGAATGGAGAATCATCAAATGAAGTTGATCCAAAGAATGTTTACACAAATTCAAGACCAAGAAATATTACATGCAATCACTGTGGAAAGCAAGGCCATACATCAAATGTATGTAGAGGAAAAATGAAAGGTATTCCTAAATCAACATCTTCAGTCATAGGATTCTGTTATAAAAGTAACAAGAAAGGACATAAAGCATATGAATGTAAGTTTGAGATGAAACAACCAAAGAAGGAAACCTACATGGACAAATAGTGTCCTACATGCAAAATGAATGGGCACACAAATCTTGAATGCTAGAAAAAGAGAAGGCAAGCATGGAATCCTAAAGGTCAAGAAACTCCCTATCAATTGAAGAGAGTCGGTGATCAGTATGTATGGGACTACAATACTTGGACAAATTATACAACATATGGAAGATATGGTCACATTTTTGAAAACTATATGAGACAGTGGACTAGAAAGTCTAGATGCTGGACCAACCCCATAATGGCATGCTTACATTGTCATAAAGTTGGTCATCTCAAGAAAGACTGCAGAGACCGACTGACAGAGACAAGCACATATCCCAATGGAAACACCATTGAAGATATTCGGAGGGATAGAGATAAAATGTGGAGAAAAGATTCAAGCAATGATGAAGCTAAAATGAGCAATGAAAATGGTGACACCCCATCCATTGGATCTGGTGACATCACCACCCTCACCTAACCAGAATAAGTAAGTTTGGAACTGCGTTACCCAAGTTATAATTTTACATCAATTCCATATCATGTTGATATAATGCCAAATTATCATAAGAAAGATGCATCATGGTATTACTTGTTAAAATTTATGATAACAATGCTTTCGGGAATATATACCGAAACCCATCAGTATACACTCAAAATTGAGACTAACTACATTTATCGAGAAGCATCGGTTAAAATCAAAGTTGCAAAGTATAAACCGAGCCTTGTCTGTAAATAAGAAAGTGAACAATGACTGCTCCAAAATGTTATAAGTTTCACCAAAGGAAAGTGAAGTCTTCACCAACGAACTCAGTATTCATACACTGAGGAGTTGGTAAGCATTTATGACATGCATTTTAGGGTAACACCTATAAATGGGGAAATAACGACTCATTTGTTCATGGCACCCAGAGCAGAGCGGCCAAGGAAATTTTTGAGTAGAAAGAAACTAAGCTACAGAGTGACCACGACTCGACCACCAACACTCCAAAGTAGTTCAGGAATCTTTGCAAGCACAAAAAATAAATTCTATGAGATTGACAACTCTGTTTTTATGCATTACCCAGGAAGCCCTACATTTGAAAATAGCCTCGACATCAAGAACCTTGAAATCCAAGAACGCAAAGAAAGATGAGTTCAAACTCATTAAGAATTTGGCATGTGAGGAACCTAATTACAAGATCCATCCTGAGGTTGCCTCACAATCTGATGACGCTAGTGCATTTTCCATAATTCTAGCTAGGGTTTTACTCATGGAAGATGTTCGATCTTTCATACATTGCAAGATTGCAGAGATAGGAACATCAGAGGTTGAAGAAGCTTATAAGAAACTATGCAACGATGATGGAACACTAAAAAATGAGCAAAAACACATTGAAGTAAAAGGGCTCACCAATGCCCTAATGTTTCTGAAGGTCTTCAAAATTGAATGGATTTGGTTAGTGATAAGCCAAAAGCATAACAACAAGCTATGGCTTGATGAACCGATGGTAATAACCCAAGATGTCATTCATACAATCACCGGTTACCCCATAACTAAGAAAGTAAAGGCACTCAAGCATCCACCAAAGGCCGAGACCGAGAAAATAATAGGAGCCAAAAGGGATGGCAGACGACTAAAAGTTAAAACATTAACCGATGATGAGATCAAGTTCGGTGCATGTGTTTTGGGTGATAAATTCTTCTAGGAAAGAAGATTGAACAACATAGCATCAGGTGCAGTGGACACATCGTTCAAAATTATCAAGAAGGAAACATAATTATATTTATCTGAACTACTGAATTAGTTAAAGGACAACTTCAAGACTATCAAGAATGAAAATTCAAACACTTGTAAGTTTGGCTCACTAATAATGTGTATCTTCTTTTATTTTCAAGAAACATTCCCATCGGTTGGAGATGTTAAATGGGATAGCACCAAACCGGCCACCATGCAAATCGATGAGCACATAGCCACATTGGGAGATAACTTTGAGACAGTCATGGATGAATACTTCAATGTATTCAAAGACCGAATGCAAAAGAGGGTAAGAATCCCCAAGCAACTCATTGAAAAATATAAGGATGAGATATGCTTCATTTTTCATACTGACAATACATACATTAAACCTGTTGTATCGAGGACAGCATGGTTGCAACCATTAGAGTATGAGATCAACATTGATCTTGCAACTAAGTCAATTGATGCCTTGATCAATGAACCATTGGACAAGAAACAACCAAAATTTGGAACATATGAAGGGGCCAAGACAAGAATAAAATCTAGCCTAGTTGTGAAGAAAATTGTCAGAAAGAAGGACAAAATAGTGAAGAATCTCAAGAAGATACTGTCATCAAATGAGGAAGAAGCTGAACATGATGAAGAAATTGAAAAGGAGGAAGAAACTGAAGAATAGTTATATGTTGGTAAAGATGAAGGAAAGGAAGACTCTAAGGAAATAGAGTCAGATTCACCACCTCCTCCACCAACTAAAAAGCCAAGAACAACAACTGCTTCTAGGACTAGAAGCCAAACATCAAAAAATTATACTCCTTCACCTCTAAGGAAAAGAATGGTCAGTACTTACAAGAGGAAAGCTCCCACACCAAAGAGAGGGAAAAAAAAAAGAGGCAGGAAATTCATAAGAACCCAAGAGGATATAGAAGACATCGAGCAGGATAAAGCTATGGAAACAGAAAGTGTCAAAGTAACACCTCCTGAATCTATTGATGACATGCAAATCTATTGCAAACTCTGGATCTATATCAGATTAAAAGATCAGAAGATGGTTGAAGTTAGAGAAGATCAAAATAAAGTAGAGGATGCCATCATAGCCAAAATGTACAAATTTAAACATGTATTGATTCAGTTTGAAGGCAGTTTTGTACCAAGGGAACTCTTGGATAGACTATACTCCCGTTGGAAATTTGCATTGAAGAATGAAAGAGAGATAAGAGAGAGAGTACTTGTTTCTCTCATGCCACCTGAATGAAAGAAGGTAGAAATTGAAGAAATGATGGAGAAGTACAAAAATGAGTTCTCACCAAAGTTGAGATCATACGAATTTCTTGAAGGAAAGATTATAGAGCTTGAGCAGGACAGCCACAAGAAATGGTGCAAGATAATGAATAGACCTAAAAAGGAGGAAAGCCCCAACAAAGACCTTCAACAAAAATATGTTGACAAGGCAACTCAAGATGACACATCTATTTAGGTAGACAAAGAGGAAGATGATACAACAAGCAACAAGACTGTAGGTGTTGCAGATGAATCATGACTAGATACCACAAATTACAACATTGTGGATACTAATGTCATAAACATTATCGATGACCCAACAGAGGAAGTGAATAAGGATGAATATGTCACTATTGCAAAGGACAAAACCAATGAGCAAGACACAATGGTTGATACTGCACAAGTGAATATTCCAAGCAATATGCCAATATTGATACAAGCTATCAATATCATGTAAGAATCAAGAAAGTCACCTGAGAAGGATACTCCAAAGGATGTAGGGGAAGAAGAAAACAAGGATAACACCAATGGTCAACAAGACATCAGAGATACTCAAGATGTAACCAACACTGATAAGGTTATAGGAGATAAAGAAAAAGATATAGATTCACAAGACAAGAATGCAGAAACTAGGACTGATGAAGCTAAGGACACCAATGACAGAGACAAACCTAAAGATGGTACTCTTAAGGAAACTGATAAGAATGCTACCGATGATGTTAAGGTGAATGTGGAGATGTCTGTAGACACCTGACAAGCTAAAACCGATACCAAGCAGTAGAAAGAAGCAAAATAGGTCACTTCATCAAGCACAATAAAGAAGGCTGAGAAATTGGCAATGGTTTTACATTCTAGTGATTCTCAGAAGAAGAAGAAGAAATCAAAGAAGAAAAATTTAGAGGTTACATTGGATGAACTCATTGAAATACCTAAGTGTGACCCATCTACACTTGAATTTGAAGCATTACATGAATATGGAGAGATATGCCAAAGGAAGGCATTGTAAGAGAAGCTGAAGAAACATTGTAGGGACTCCATGGTACTGGAGACAACATGGGACACACTACATCAAATTGTGCCCAATGTTGATATTGATCAAAGAAATCCAATACTTGATCAATTAGCTACCCTTACCAATGTGATCATAACTAAGAATATTGATGTTGAGAAGGCAATAGAGGAGAGAGCCGAGATGAAGTACCAACATAAGCTCATTGAGAACATCAGCCAAGAAGTGGTGGTAAATAAGGTAAAGCTATCATAATTCATCACTGAATTAGATCCAATCATATATAAAGCTATATCCTTAATTCAAACATTGAGCACAATAGAAAAGTTCACTAAAGAGAATAGTGAAAACATTGCAAATCTGGATATAGATGTAGAAAATAGTGCATAAAACTTAACCATCGATGGAGACAATGCAGTCAAACTACATTATGAGAAGATCATAGAGATTAAACGGTTAAGGTAAGAGCTATGGGAGGAAGAAAAACATTTTAGGGAAGAAGTAATTGAGCTCCAAGCTCAACTTCTATCGAATCTTACACTGATCCAACAACATATCAGTTTAGTGAGGCAACTGATTGCAACTCCTAAGATGTATATAGAAGACAACATCTACGACATGCATTCAAAGATCACACTTGAGCACATGGCTCTGGAGAACCTCAAAGAAAAATGGGAGAAGATGATGGAAGACATGAAGTCTTCACACTCCCACATTTTTTATAAGCTCTAAGGTAAAGACCTTTGCCCTTAATATCAAAAAAGGGGGAAAATGATATGAGTACAAAATAATAAAAGAAAAAATGACATGTATTCATTCATTCATTTAGATGGGAAAATGGTAAATATATATATGTATATTCATATGGGAAAAATGATATGTATAAGGAAAGACATCATATGTACAAATATACTAGCATATACATAGGGGGAGTCATTAAATGACTAAGGATTATATATATTGTATATACTTAATATTTTGTTAGTATTTTGCACATATCAGTTTTTGATACTAATGTCAAAGGGGGAGATTGGTGACATTAAATTTCCATTAGTATGAAAATAAAACTTTCGGTAAGCATAC
Organism: Thuja plicata; assembly: GCA_018584345.1. Classification (NCBI taxonomy): domain Eukaryota; kingdom Viridiplantae; phylum Streptophyta; class Pinopsida; order Cupressales; family Cupressaceae; genus Thuja; species Thuja plicata. The sequence goes on along the minus strand of MU223073.1, from coordinate 2,045,553 downwards.
ACTGAAAGACAGGACATGAGAAAACTGAAGATTAGATATTAAGAGATCACCGAAGATGACTAAGTGCAAAGAGAATCAATGACACAAGTTAGTGTGTAAACCAAAATCACAAAGCAGAAAGACAAAGTGGAACCTGACAGAGGAACCCGATATGCAAGATACAGTGCAGACCAACAAGACAGTTAAAGTGTAATTGAAAGAACAAAACTAAAGGGCAGTCAAGCATGACCGGCGGATAGAACCAAAAGTCAGTTGCAACGCACAAAAAGTGGATCTGACCTCCATGTTACATAAAGAAAGTGTATTTTATTTATAGGATACTATTTGTTTTAAATAAATTTATTTATGGACAAGATACATGAATGTAAGTGCTTTAATCATTCTAACTAATTTAAAACACATAGACTAGGAGATCTAGGTACAAGTTGTAAACCTGATCTTAGAGTTAACATTGTTTTTATCGAAACTTGATTAAGTCAATCCATCTATAAATAGATGATCCAATCATTCATTATTAATGATGTGAAGAGAGATGAGAATATGAATAAATCAAACGAGCACATCTATGGATCAGATTGATAGTTTCAAGAATAGGAACAACAAAAGGTGAAATTGGTTAGCAAGAACCAAGAACAAAGCATACCAAGAATCAGAGGTATTATTCAATCACAATTAGGTGATAATCTTTTTCCATGTAAACTAAATTGGATCTATATCAAAAATAGGAGATTGCATTTACTAGATCAATTTTTAATTTTCTATCATTCTAACAAGTGGATCAAAGTGTAAAAATCCTTTCAAGGAAGGTGGATTTAATAGTCCAACAACAAATCTCTTAACTGAGTGCACACCAGTGTTGCTAAAGCTCTTAACAGAGTAGACTTTAACAAGTCTCTGTTGATACTCCTAACAGGGTAGATCATCATAAGTGATCAAAATTGTAAGCCTTAACTGGCCCCTTCCAATCTGGAGATAGTGAAGGTTTTGTGGGTGCCATCCCCACCGCAATTTTTACTTCCTCACAAAAGTTTTCTGCGATATCATATCATGTGTTATGTGTCAAATTACTTTCATGAATGTTTATATGAATTTTCACATGTATGTTAATGTTATGATTTAATATAATTCACATCAAGATAGTTTAAATCAGATTGAATGGATATACAATTGATTATAAAGGTTAATTGATAAAAGGGATACAAAAGTTTTAGAGGTATTGATTCACCCCTCCCCTCTCAGTACATACTTCCCATTAATCCCAACACTAACAGGTCTTTATATTTTGTAAATCATTTAACCAGGTACATCTCTTAGATTAGATATTGTCAAATATTTTAACAAGGTAGACTGAATAAGTATTTTGTACTCTTAACCGAGTATCATACTCTTAACATGGTAAGCTACCAGAAGTAGATATCATTGTAGCTCTAACCAAGAAAACTTTATACTATAGTAGAGAAGGATTTTGGGTGTCATCCCCACCACAGTTTTTTTCTCTAACAAAGGATTTTTGGGTGACCAAAATCTTTGTGTTATGTGTTGCAGATTTTATGATTTGAGTTATTTACTTAATGTTCATATTATGTAATGTATTCAACTCATTAATTGATCAATTTGTATGCTTAAAAGTTTTAAGGGTACTGATTCACCCCTCCCCTCTTAGTACATAACTTTCCTAATTTATTCCAATAGGTTCTTCTCAAGAAATTCTACACCTGACATCCTTAGTTCAACATGTTTGTATAGTATATATTGATCCTGAAGAAATCCAAAAACAAAATATATTGATCTTGAAGAAATCCAAAAACAACATATATTGATCCTGAAGAAATCGAAAAATGGTAAAAAAATGTTCCTAAAGAAAAGCACAAACATTAGAAAACATCCTAAAAAAGAGTTTTCTTGGTAAAAACCTAGCAAACAAGGACCTTCATACTAACAAAAAAATGAAAAATAATCATAAGTATAGAAAAATCAAAAATAAGAAAAGTGCCTTTGTAAAAACTCCAAGTGGTAAAAACTTGGCAATCAGGCACTTCTTATAATTAGTCCCTCCATCTATCAATGCATCACTTAGCCTGTCTCGCTTGCATCAAATTTTTTTCTTGTATATATTGGCCAATGATTTTGCATCCTTGTGCATATAAGTTGGTCTAGCATCCTGAAGCCATGGCTTAGAGTCAAATTATGTCTTATCCCGAGGTCAGTCAATTCCATCTGGGGGCAAGATGTGAGTCATCATAGGATTTGTTAGATAATCAGTTGCTACCCAATTTGATTCTCTCATCATGACCTAACCTGAGTGTTCTTCCACTAAAAAATTGGTGTTTCTTAACACCACCTAACACACAATGGTGTTTTCCAACACATCGAGCTTAACCACATGAAACAAACAAATTTTTCCAGAACAATAATCACAAAGCATACACAAATTCACTTGAACTAATTTTGATGATGATGTCTTCCAAGTAAATCAAAGATGTCTCTGGCCTAGAGTAACAAGGATGAGGGCCATGAATTTTATTTGTCTGTTATCTATTATTATTGATTTTTTCTTATCATGTCTTCCGAGTGACTCTATGATGTCTTAAGTACTAGACGAGAAAGGACAAGAGGCATGATATTTTATTTGGTTTCTTCCTGTGAGATTTATCCCAACGATGTCTACTAGTACAAATACTACATGATTTCTATGATGACAATCTTCATATATCCAATAAGCATCATATTGCAACATAAAATACTAAGATTCAAAGACATCATAAAATCTCTTTACTAGACGGTGTTAGGATTAAGTAATACTGAGAGGGGGGGTTGAATAAATATTAGAACACTTTAAACTTAAATTTCATAAATTCCAACTTAACCTAATAATTGCTAAAATGAAAATAACATAAACACAAAACACATAACTCATAACACCATGAATTTGTTGTTGAGGAAACCCTGGCCAAGGGAAAACCTCGGTGGGGATGGTACCCAAAAATATGTACTAAAATTATTATTTCCATGTTAGGAGACCTAGCCCTATTAGGATTTGATTATTACATTAGTACATTTCCTTGTTAGAGGAATAAAAAAACCCTATTAAAAGTCTACTAAGCTCACTGATCATACAATCAGAAATATGATTCGCAGTTGCAATGATTTATCAAAAATGAACAATACAAGAATCTTCTATGCTTATGTAATTCTATTTTTAGTTTGAATCACCATCAGTCTAATTTTTACATCAAAATACATTCATCTATTCACATCCATTCATTCGATCACATACATACTTCCCTTCTCAAAAATCTATTCCTATATTACAATCATTATATGTCCAGTTAGCTTCCAATGCATCAAAAAATAGAGTTAACACTTATACAAAAGGTAAATATCAAGTTAGAAATAATACACTATCAAAACATAGGTAATCCTCAATTTGAATCCAACATATCATGTTTGGGCTCCGCATTATACTCCCTTAATCATCACAACCGTTTGTCTCTATTGTATCACTGTTACTTTGTCTTTGCATGCCTTCAACATACTGTAACTTACTAAAATCAACACAAAATCACAAGAGATATTAAATGAAGGTCATATACATCCCAAAATATCTTCTCCTAACCTTGCATTCCTTCATTTACCATATATTGTGCTCGCTAACCAAAATTGCACTGCTATACTCTGTAAATCTGCTTTATGGACTTAGTCATTTTGCAAGCTATAACTCCAAAATTAAGTTTTACACCAAGAGACCATCCATACCAAATGTGTTGTTGTAAATGAAAACCCTAAAGTGTTCCAAAATATTCTTGAATGAACCACTGGCCAACAATCTCTCCCTTTGGCATTGATGACAACAATTTAGTGAAAAAATTACTAAGTGTCAATGCCAAAAAGAATATACATAGTACTTCTATAACTCCTTTACATATTTCTCTATATCTTATCTACACATTTTTCATATCTTCTCTTCTCCCCCTTTGACATCAATGGAAAAGGTATACAAAAATGTGGAATAACAAAATTTCTTACCAAAAATTTTATACCGTCTTTAGCACATCCTTGAAGGAGCTTTCCAAGATCTTCACTTCCTCTTACCAAGTTTTAACTAGTATATGACTCACATGACTCAGTCCATTCAGTGAAAAAGAGGATGTCTTTGTTGCCTTTAGCTCGGTAGACATGAATCCAGTGAGGGCCTGCTCTATTTTCTCCGTGTCTGAAAGGTGGATCTCAAGAATTGATAACTTAGGATTAATTAAACTCTTCAGCATACCAAATCTTCCCACAACTCTCCCTTTATTTGTATCCAAAACACTCAATTTGTCCAATATCCTAGACACTTATCTGTCTAACTCCAATATGGTATGTGAGGAGGTCTCACAACTATTCATCAACTTGTCCAGAGTTTGTCTATCCTTTTCTATTATATCCTCAATGTTCTTAATATGTCTGATAGGGTTTATACAGTAACTGTATAACCTTTTTCCATGCGATACACAACTCTTTGCTTTTGATATGGTTTTTCTTAGTATGCCTAAGTCCCAAGAAATAGACTTGTATACTTCTTCCAACTTCTTTGCAAGGTACTTCTTCTCTAACTTCTCTTTAATGATATTCTCTAAGGACTCATAATGATTATCAAAGTCATCCAATACCTTATTCAAATTCTCTATATTGTCCTTTGATTGGAAAGAAAGAGGTATAGGTAGGAGTTTGTTGACAGTATCAAATGCTCTTTCCATTACCCTTGACTTCTTCTCACCTTTCTACTCAGATATCTCCTTCAATTTTGTAAATGTGATGTAGGATAGCTTAATCAACTCATCCTCATCCATACTCTCAACATCAGTTCTCATAGTTCTATCTCTACTTGCCAACAATAAAGATGAAGAAACATATGCATGAGTTTCTTGTTTCACTTCAACTTTATCTACTACTTCCTTCACTACTTCAGATTTTCTCACTTTCTGCTCTTCTTTCTCTACCACTATTAGATCAATGCTTCCTCCATAAATGTTATTATTCTTCTCAAAATGATCACTAACATCCTGTGAAGTGGCTAAAGACATAGGCACACCAAAAACAAAGAAATCTGGTTGCTTTACAATACTGAGAAATTGGCTATTGTATTCATCCTTTGATGTATCAAAGTTTACATTAGCTATTCTTAATGACTCACCTTTTATAATTTTAGTCTTCGTAGCCTTGGGAGGTGAGGACTTCTCAAGTTTTGTTCCCATCAAAACCTTATCAACTACCTTTTGTATTTCCTCAATAACTTCATCATACTTTCTCCCCATTATCTTCACCAATATTGAATTGGTTCTCAATAAAGGTTTCAAAGCATTTAATATATTTTCCATTTCCTTGACTGAAACAACAGGTAACATATCTTCAAATGATTGTACTTTGATTGCTTCAGCTTTAATCTGTGCTAATTATTTCCTTATTTCTAATTTATCATAAAGTTCCTCTAGTATACTGCCTGCAATTTCTAACAATTTCCTCTTAAAATCAAGCAAATGATTTATGACCATGTCCTCAATCAAAATTTTATTAGATGCATCATACCTTTCATAGTATCTAATCAATGAGATAATCTTTCCCTACTCAATTATCTTCTTTGCTAGTATCTTTATGTCAGGCTTCCAGATTTGTTTAATATTTGGGCTCTTCTCTTCAACTTTAATATCTTATCCCTTCTTTTCAACTTCTATCCTTTGTCTCTTTGGTGGTGAACCGTATTTGGTGGAACTTGTGTTTCTTCTGAGGAAATTCCATGAGTTTCACTTCCTGTGATGTTCTCTTTATTTTATTAGGTGTGGTTTATGGTACATCAATCACAATAGGAGGTGGATTGATAACCTTCTCAACTTCTAGAGGTGGAAGGGATATAGGAGCAGTGCTCACCAATCCAAAAGCTCTTTTTTTCATCTTCTTTCTTACCTCTTTCATCTCCTCCTTTTTTATACCATCCTTGGCCGCTAGATCATCTACCACATTTTCTAATTTTCACTTTCTTGCAGCTTCAGTATGTTCTTCTCTTATCTTCACAGACTTCTCTTCATAGGTTCCCCATCTTTCTTTGGATGGATCAATTTCTAAGGATAAGATTTATTCTACTTGCATGGTCAAGACCTTAGAAATGACTCGATATCCCAAAGGATAAAACCACTTCATCCTAGGTTGCACTGCCTCAAAGAAAACACAATCAGTTTCAACAATGAAACATATTGTATCCTTGTATTTATCTACCAATGCCTCAGGGATCCTCATTATTTCCTTCATCTATCTCTGCAAGATTTTTATCATCCCAAATAATTCACCATCAACCCATGTACTGTTATGTCTTCTATAGCTCTGTGTGATCTAAATTCTAGTGGGTTCATTGTCCTTCCAAGCTCTAGGGTGCATACCAGGAAAACTATGTACAATATGAATATACATGTGTATCAATAGAGACCCAAACCTGAATTCCTTTGACTTATCCTTCTTTATTTTATTAACATTCTCTAAAAATTGGTGTGCAAGTACTTTGGAAAGGTTATACTTAACATTTTCTTTCACCATTCTATATGTCATCATAATCACTCCTATAGATACTGAGTTAGGTCAACTATTGTAATGTAGTTTGTAACCAGAAATCATTGAAATCAATCTAATATCTTGATAAAATATGTCATTAAGGATCATCGCTCTCTTATCCCATCATGAATGCATTAGGTTTCCACCTATTTCTTTGTGTTCTTCTCTGTGACAGGGATAAGACTAGAGTTATCAAAACCTATTATAGCATGAATTAAGTCACTGTAAATATTCACTAGCTGATCTCCAAGCCAAGTGAATCGGTCGTGAACTCTGCTTAGAATGATCTTAATCCATTCTTCTTCATCAAATTCATAGAGTTAAATCATTCATATTATACTAAGGCTCTCAAGATGTGCAAACTTGGATTTCATCTTACCATCTACTCCAATCATGTCCTTCATCTATTTATAGATCTCAAAGTCTCCCAGAGACTCATACTTACAGTGAATTTATGCCTTAATGTCTTCAACATGTAGAACACCATAGGGTGTTTGTGAAAATGCATGTTCATGATCATCTTCAGTTGATTTGAATGGTTTTTTCTTGAATTTATACCTAGGCCTTTCAGTGATATCGAAAACTAATAGAGTATCCATAACCAAAGCTTCGCAAATGATCTAAATACCTTTTATCTTCTTATCCTATGAATTTTTTCTTCGATAAAACGCTCAACAATCTTGCTTATTTGATTCTCTTTGCTCAAATAATATTCTCCTTAGGCTCTATTCTTCAAATGATGTTTATAAAAGTTATTTCGATTGACCTTATACTTCATTGTGTAAAGAAATGAAACTATTCCCAATAAACTCATATCTACACATAATCTAGTCTATTAACAATATGGTGATCACAAGATATAGATTGTAAAGCTATGCAATTACAAATATAATTTCCATAATATCTCCACATACTCTCCCTAATCTTAAAAGAGATTATTCCTTAAAATAAAGGATGGATAGATTTCTGATGTTTCCTTTCAATGCTCCCCCTAAGGCTATTCTTGGCCATCTAGGTTGATGTGGAAATTTTTGCATTAGGCAAAGACTCATTAGAATCTACTGACTCTCCCTGAACCAATTCCTCACTTGGTTCCTTTAATTTCCATACCTTACCATTGTTTACATATTTTTCTTTTCTAAAATGACTGTTAAATTCTTCTGCAATACTCTTAACATCATGAGTACTCTTCTTTGTATCACTAGGTGGAGGACCACTTCTATTCCCAGTTCCATTATATCTTCAAAAGTTTGATGTGTCCTGGATTATTATATTTGTAGCATGTAGGAGGTGGTATTTTTTGATTAGTATGCAACTTACAATACTTTTCAATGTGCCCAAAGTTATTACACTTATAACATGTGATCTTAGCTAATGTTCCTTCCCTATTGTAATCTTTCTTGATTCTTAATTGATCAGGCTTACTGCATTCTACTTTTTTGTGTCCAAATGCATTACAATTAAAAAATATCCTAAAAAGGGTTTGTAAGGAGATTTTCCTCTTCCCTCTCTCTTCATATGTCCAATATTTTTGCATCCAAAACATCTACCTTTGAAAGGTCTGATATGATATTTAGGTTCTTCAAGAGTAGTTTTTTCTCCATTAGTATTTATTTCTGATGTTTCTTCCTGAGTCTTTGAACATTCAACTTCATTGAAGCCAACTCCAGTCATGTATCCTTTAGGTTTCTGTCTATCTCTCTTCTCATAAATCTTATCACTTCTTGAATGAAGTTTTTCAATATGTTTCTTTTCCTCAACAAGTTCTCCCTTTATGATCTAATTATATTTCTCTAATTCCAGATACTTGTTCTTGAAGTGATCAAGTTCAGTCTTCATCTACCCCATCTAAATATTTGCATCTTTTAAGGTTTCTTCAATTTTTTTTATATCATCCTTTACCTATTAAATCTCTTTAGCCATCTGAAGGGAAGTAGTTTCATGATCAAGCTTTAGAGAATCTTTCTCTTGTTCAAGATGTTTTATTAATCTGAAGTATCTTTGTATGAATCCTCTTTTATCGTATCCATAAGATCTTGTCTCTAACTCCTAGATAGTTCAAGTTGTTCCTTTAGTTTCTTGATGAAAATTCTACTCTTCTCAATTTTAATCTCAAGTCACCATTCTCTGCTTTAGCCTTATCAAGGTCTTCAGGTACTGCTTAAAATTTTTCTTCCAAACTTTCAGAATCCATCTTGATCTCCCTTAAGCTGTTAGAATTTCTCTCCAAGGGCCAATAGCTCTAATACCAATTGTTAGAATTAAGTAATACTAAGGGGGGGGTGAATCAGTATTACAACACTTTAAACTTAAACTTAGTAAATTCTAACTTAACCAAATAATTTCTAAAATGAAAAGAACATAAACAAAAAACACATAACTCATAACACCATAATTTTTTTGTCAAAGAAACCCTGGCCAAGGGAAAACCCTAGTGGAGATGGTACCCACAAATATGTACTAAAAGTATTATGTACCTGTTATGAGACATAGCCCTGTTAGGAGATGATTATTACATTATAACATTTCCTTGTTAGAGGAATACAAAAACTATGTTAAAGGTATACTGAGCTCATTTCTCATACAATCATAAATATAATTATGTTACAATGATTTATTACAAATGAACAATATAAGCATCTCATATGCTTAGGTAGTTCTATTTGTAGTTTGCATCACCATCTATCTAATTCTGTTATCAAAATGCATTCATCTTCTTGCATCCATTCATTCGATCACATAAATACTTCGCTTCTCAAAAAGTTGTTCCTATATATACATCATTATATGTCCATTCAGCTTCCAATGCATCACAAAATAGAGTTAACATTTATAAAAAAGTTAAATACAAAGTCAGAAATCATACACTATCAAAACATAGGTAATCCTTAATCTGAATCCAACATAGCACATTTGGACTCCGCATTATACTCCCTTAATGATCGCAACCTTTCATCTATCTTGTATCACTATTACTCTATCTTCACATGCCTTCAACATATTGTAACTTACTGTGATCAACACAAAATGAAAAGATATGCTAATAGAAGGTCATATACATCCAAAAATAGCATTTCCTAAGCTCGCATGACTTCATTCACCATATACTATGATCGCTGACCAAAACTGTACTGCTATACTCTGTAATTCTGCTTGCTGGACTTAGTCATTTTGCAAGCTATAACTCTAAAACTGTGTTTTACACCAAGCAACCATCCATACTAGATATGTTTCCATAAACAACAACCCTAAAGTGTTCTCGTACATTCCTAAATGAACCACTTGCCAACAGACAGAAGGGGTAATTCATTCCTTGTTTGTTGAAATATCATAGATTTATGACTCGTATTTCTTCAGGAATTCCACGATGTCAATGTATGAGAAGGCCAAGGAAGGATTATGTTATTCTCTTTGTCTGCTGCTTGTGGGATATTTTTTTGATGAATTCAAAGGTCAAATAGTTTGGGTGTCTTTGATAAGATCATCCACACTTGTGGTGTGCCACACATACCTCAAATTGAATATGTGTACCCTAGATGGAGGTTTGAAAGATAATTCCTTTTCTATTTTATGCAACTAATGCTATGGTCATCACGATTCCTCATATCTTGATGCTTGTATCAAACTGCAATATCAAATCTAGTGAAATTTGTATTCATATCACCATGGTCGTGTGATTAGTAGTGGTGGTTGTACTTGATTAAGAGAAAGAGGAAGATGATGTTCATATCATCATGGTTAACTATGTACTGATGGTGGTCATATCTACTTCCACATTAAAAAATGCTCAATGATGAAATGCATAACTAAAGATCAAAAGGAATGAAAAGGCCATCATGAAATAGACATAATTGGCTGCATTCATTTAGTGTCGCATTTATTTGCCTTGGTTGAAATCAACTAAGCAAGACTATGTTTGTGAGGGAAAGTCACATAATGAGTGGACATTAATATAATAAATCGCCCTTAGTTTTCTTTTCAATTGTGGTTTCCAACCTCTTTTAGGCATTTTTAGGTGTTCGTTGGTTATTTCAGTAATATTTGGGGATATTCGTGTACGACATTTTATTATGATTTGATATTTTATGATCCATTGGATCATTGTGTGATATCTTGTGTTTACAGTTGTATTTATGGTTATTTCATGATGATTATTTACATGCTATGATGTCATTATGATTATGGATTTAATGACAATAATGACCCTATATCTATATGGACATAGATCATTTGTATGTTTTATATTTATGTATGGTTTGTTTGATATGGTATGGGATAGATTTATAGTTACTTTCTTAGATTTATAGTTACTTTCTCTAGCGAGATCCACACGATGTGCTGATCTCAACCATTGTCTATTATATTATATGTATGAATATGTTCATCTTTGTGATGACAGGTTTGTAGGTATCAGGTAATGTCTTCTCTGAATTGGCAGGAGTGAGCGCACCCTATAACAATATCTCAATGGTAAAAGATGGGAGATAGTATCCAGGCCTAAATCCTTACCCTAAGCCTATATTTTCTCCTAAGAAGGGACAAGAATATAACTATCTACCCTATCTGAATCCATCAAGGTGACGTGGATTCGTGAGCCTTTCTGTGTGTGCTTGTTGTTTCTTTTTTAGTTGCTTCTTCTGTCTAGATGGTTTCAATTGGATTTATGTTACATTTTGACTTGATTCAATTAATGTTTAATTATGGTAACTATTAATGTTAATAATTACACCTTTATTAAGGTTAAAACATTAATATATTAATATTTAGCTATTTAATAATTAAATATTAATTAAATGCTTATATTTAATTGCTTGATTTAATTATTAAGTCTTAATTTAATAACTGAGATTTAATTAATATTAAATCCAAAAAAATTGCAATTAATTGTGCAAATTAAATTATTAATATTACTTTAAGTTGTATAATTGATTTACTTAATTAAAATAATATCATGCATTTCTATATGCACTTTGTTAATGAATTTTGACTTTAACTTTATTTTCTAAAGTTAACTTGTGCAAATTTAATTTAAGTGAAAATTGAAATTGAAATTGTTTCTTTTAATTTTTAATTACTCCTAATTAGGGTTGCACTTTTGTAAACCTAATTTCTTGGTTTTCTATATAGCTGAATTGAAAGTCATTTGGAGGCTAGTCAATCAAGTTGAAGGAGAATTGGAGTGATTAAATAATTTTTGTAAATATTGGGAGCATTTTGGATTTCTTCTTGCTTTGTGAGTGTATCAGATCTGTTCTTCATTGTTGAGGAAGGGTTTGAAACGTTGATAATTCCAATTCTTCATATCCCTATCTTCTATGCATCTGAATTGTTGGAATCCTATGTCTGAAACTTCTTTGTTTGATATTGTGTGATTATTTTGTTAAAAAATGCTAGGAAAAAGGTTATTGGTATAATTCTATGGTTTTTCCTTCCTTTTTGTGTGTCAGATCTATTTTCTAGGCTTAAGGGTTTCATTAAATTAATCTAGTTTGCAAATTGACCATTAGGGTTTCAAATCTGTGGAAAACCCCTTCCTGTAACTGAAATTTATGTTTGATTACCAAAATAATTATTTGGCCTTTAGATCTGTAAGATGTCCTTACCTATAATTGAAATTCATGCCTTAAACAGATTCTTGTTCAGTCCCCAGATCCCAATCTACATGAAATCAAAATAGTGGGGTTAAATTGCGTGCTAGGATAAAGATTTAATATTATTATCAGTTTTCATATCAAGTTTTCCGTTAAAATCAATTGCATATTTTTATAAAATAAAATTTCCATAAATTTCCCTTCTTTAATTGTCTATATTTTCAAATATATATATATAGTTAAAACTATTATTTTTTTAAATGCAAGTTGCTAGAAAATAAAATACAAACTAGTGTTGTATTCTTTAAATTTTTATTTTTTTAAATAATATAAAAAAAAATGAAATTTCATATTTTAAAGTTGGGCAAAGGGGATGGGATTGGGCCCCACCCCTATCGTGTGGGCTCCCATGAAAACCCAACAACCTTAGCCGCGGGTGTTGTGGGCCACCTATTCATGGGACTTTGTGACTGGCTCCACCAATAGAGGATAAAGTTGTCACCGGGTACCGGCCAACTCCATGTGAAGAGGATTTTTGGAGAATGAATTCTCCTAGCCTCCAAGCACCTGGTAGTTGGGTCTTGATGGTGTGGGGGAGCTAAGTTGGATATGTGACTATTGTGTGAGGGGATAGATGGTTTTTACTCATCTTCTTTAGGGATTTCAAGAGGGGAGGGGTTTCCTACAAGCGCTTGAGATTATCAAATAAAATTCAAAAGATTGATCAGGGTTAGACATGCATTTCTACCTATAGTTATGCAATAAACATTCAAACATCAAACTAAGATCCAATGTAAGAAAACTACTCTAAATACCGAATACATAAAGAACCAATGATTCACATGCATTCAATAGCAAGGGGAGATGAGATGTTTGTTAACTCTGAAGAACATAGGAGCAAAGGACATAAGAAAACATACTGCACAAAAGATGTTTGTTAACTCCAAAGATCAGAACAACACATAACAAGTAGCCATAAGATGTCCTTCCTTCTTCATTAACTCAAACCATTCCAGCATCATTGGCGTGTACAATCATGGCTCCAAGGGAGCATTCTAAACTATTAAGAACAACTAAGCATTGAGCTCCTGCAACTACTGAAAGTAAAATGTTGATCTTCTATTACTTGTTGGACTACAAAATCATCAATTTTGCTGACCCTTGTTATGGCATCAGACTTCTTATTTATACACATAGTTTTCCCTAAAACTAACCTAATCTAACTATACACTCAACACATAGAATACATTATCTTGTGGCCAGTACTACCTGCACCACTTACAATAACCTCAAAAAGTGCAGAGGTCTGACAAGACAAAGGAAGAAGAAAAGTAGAGAAAATTGGAAGAATTGGCATAGAGAAGAGTGTCGAGGTATTTATAGAAGAAATCTAATTGTCCTGGTATCCAAGGTTACATGCCTCATAAATGTAGATTGCGGATCATTGTCTTTGATGCACCTCGGGAAGTTAATGTAGGAGTGGCACCTCGGGAGAATCATCTATCAAATCCATCCCTCTGTCTGATATGCCTTATCAAGATCACCTACCTGTTGACCCCTTATTAACTACTTGACAATGATCGATTGGCTTCGGGGAACCTAGACGCGGATCACTATGAATGAATCCAAAACTTCAGACCTAGAATTCTAGAGTCTGGGAGCTTACACTCAAAGAATAATAAATTTACAAAATTGTACCCCGCTGGTGAAAGTCTTTGGAATCTAGAGAACTCTACTATTCCTTGTTATGTTTGAAGGCCTCTAAAATCTGGCCAATTTCATCCTCATCTACATCCTTGACATAGTCCCATCAGTCCCTGATGACCCTGAATTGTTTGTCAATATCTCTAGCCCCTTCCTGGAATTCTGCAACTATTTTTACTATGTCATTAGCCTAGAGAATCATCTTGGATAATCTAGACATTTTCCCTCTGTCAAAATCTCCGGCAAACTAGTACCGGGACTCCATCAGCTCATCAAATTTTCTCAGTACAAAATCTTCTGGCGTACAAGTCCCGGCAGTGAAGGGATCAACTTGTGCAACCCTTGTCACAAATGTCGTGTATAAATCTAAAGAATTCTAGACTCCCAAGATTCTATTCTTTAGGGTCGCTACCAGTTGCTTTCTCACCTCAATTTTGAGGCCAAGTCTGGAATGCTGGGCCTGGAGGAACCCAAAGGGCTCTTCTCCCAAAATTCCCATCTCTATAATGGCCTCCTCCTCAAAGTTAATTATCTCTTCTAATTCAGTCCTCCACTCCTGATATTTTTCTATATCCTTTTCCCATAAGACAATGGCGTCATTCACCTGGCCCACAAGGTTGCTGACCTGATAAAGGTCCAGGAGTGTCACTTCCAGGAACTGCCTTACAACTTTGATTTTCTCAGTGATCCACTCATCCACAGCCTGTGCCTTCTTTTTCATGGCCCTTAGAGCATCTATGTCACCCTGTGGGAGCAGTGTTCTAGAGGTGGAGGCTTCCAAATGAATCTCAGCCAGCGGCTGTGTTAGTTCCATGAGAAGCCTGAGGAGATTTTCATTCTTTTCTCTTTCCTCCTTTAGCTTCTGTGCCTGCTTGTCATACTGGGCCTCAACTTCCCGGGTAGCTTCCTTCAACAGGTCCAATTCGTCTTGTTTGTCTCTCTTCCCTAGAGGAACCTCTATAACTATATAATCTTCAGCCCCTACTATTGCTGCCTGTGTATCTAGGGGAGGTGTCACAACTACTACGACTGTACTTCCTCCTAGGCTGGTCCAAAGGGTATGGATGGTCCAGGCCTTCTTAGGCTTCTAAGAATCTTGATTTTGGGCCATCATTTTGGCCAAGGAGAGGGGAGCACTTGCTGCCACTGGGGCCTTTCTCTTTTGGGATTCCACCAGCCATTGCGGTGGCTAGGGCAGCCTTGCTACTAAGGCTTAGGTGTTGGGGTCTTTGTTGGGGCTTTGTGTTTCCCTAGTATCCATAGTCACATTGGAATCCTTGTCTTTCTCCCTGGGGTCTCTCATATCTTCCACCTTGGCATCTACATTTGCTTCACCGAGATTTTCCCTATCTTTTCTAGCATCTCTGGTCTCCGTATCCACATCTATGGGGTTATCCCCCTCATTTTGTTGTTGTTGTTCTTCATTAGTGCCTCTCACTAGGGCATTCTTCTCCAAGGACACATCCTTTAGAGAGGCTTGAGGTGTCTAGCCAAGATCTGACTGTTGGGCTGCAAAGACCACCTCGTCGAATGTTGCACTCTGGGGCCTTTGACCACCCAGAGTAACTAGAGGCATTTGGAGCATGAAAACTGGGGATACAGTTGCTCCCAAAGGTTCAGGTTCCCCAGCCATTATCGATTTCTCATCTTGTGTTGGCCTTAGTTCTGTCTCAGTCCCCTGGATCAGTGTTTCTTCCACATCTTGTGGATTTTCTTGTGTCTCTTCTTGTTCCTACTCTTTTTCCTACTCCTGGAACTCTTTTTCTGGGGCTACTTCTTCTTGTGCATCTATCTCCTCCACCGCCCTCACCACATCGGTCTGTAAGATCACCAGATATTTAATCTAGAAAAGATCATCAAAATCATCATGGGGATAGGAGACTACCTGAGGATCCTCCAGTTCAGGGGAAGAGGGGATGAGTTCCACCTGGGGAACGTTTGGCATCCCGGGACCTACATCTATGCTTGGGGGATGATCCACCCTTTGTTTCTTTATTTTTAACTGTAATGGGAACCTGACATCTAGAATAGCTGTAGATTCCTCCTTGGCCTCCGTCTGCTAGCTCGTGAGTGTTTTTAGTGAAGGGGATCCTACTGGGAGGGCAGATCCCATCGGAGTAGCTAGAAGATCGCGGGAGAGCTGGGCACTTAATTTTTTACTTATCTGGCAGGATGCCTCAAGTTGAATGTGAACTTTCTCCAAAATGGGGAGCAGATCTGGGGGTGGAACCTGGGCTGGGGTGCTCTCTTTTTATTTCCCCTTATCCTTACTTGGCCCTGCAACTCTGGAGGCCAAAGTAGACCCCTGCAAAATAGGACGCCTACGGGTGCTCTTCTTGCACACTTGTGCAAAATAATTGTGACTTTGTTGTATGACACCCAGGATGACGTCCTTAATTGTCAAAATCTCTAGGGTGTCCCAATCCACTAGAGGGAGATCCATCTTTTCAATCCCCTATGTCTTGTACGCTATGTCCTCTAGAGGCCCACTATCTAAAAAATCTTTCAAAAAGGTCCAAAGGCCGAGGATCTTCATCATCCCTTTGGACATCCTTGAGTGCTATTGAGCCTGAAGGTCAAAATCATCCTGGCAATTTTCCCAAAAATCCTCAATGTGAGGCTCATGTGGTGTGGATGCCTAGGGCAATGCCACACTTATCTTGCCAATAGGATCAAAATTGTTTCTTGCTAGGTGGAACTCAGCCAGTCCCGGACTCTTCAACTCATTATCAGCTTCCTTGGCCGCTACAAGACTACAAGAATAGTTCCCGCAAGTGATTGGGAATGGGATGAAGGTAACCTTCTTTAATTTAAAGAATGCGTGAAGTTCAAGTATTTTCCTGCAGAACTCTAAAAGAATAATCCTATCCCTACAATGCTCAGGGAGTAGGTAGGGCTTGTTGGAGAACCCGGTCACCCAAATGTAAGAATGTTGCTAAAACTGAATGAAATAATTGTCGTAAGAACTCACCAAGGTCATTGCTTCCTTGGACAGCCAGTACCTGAAATCCTAAGTAAGTGTCAAAATGTTATGGTAAATGAATGTGTCATTTACCCAAAAAAAATTGGGGAAGCTAGCTTCCCATTGGATCTGGGGATAATTTTCCCATGAGACATTCTAGTCAGGTCCATTCCCAAGAATGCCTACTATCTGCAAACCCTAGAGAGTGGGTCTCTATTGTGCTAGTGCCCATAATACATACAAAGTCATGTGGAACTTCGATGTTCAGTTGATGTTGTTCAGTTGGAAGTCTACATGGTTGGCGATAATAGTCCCCCAATCAAAGGTCTATCCATGAGTGGTGATGCAGTATAAGAAATAATACATCCATGCCAAAAATTCCCTAGTATGGGGTTCTCCAAAGAGCCTACACAAAAATATGATCCCCGCTTGTATGCATTCCTTGAAATCTCTACGGGGGATCTCCAGCTTCATTTTCTTGTAATCCCTCCTTGGGAACTTCAACCAGTAATAATTGAGATGCTACCGGGAAAGATGGGGAACTTTCTCAAACTCCTTTAATGATGCAGACCGGGAGATAACAGTAGCATTTCTAAACTGGGGGATCCTCATTCATGAGGCAAAGGTAGTAGCATCAAGTGTAACAATGGTTGTTGGGTAATTCAGTGGTAGGGAAGCATCAAGCAAAACCACCCAGGTGGGTGTTTTGTAGTACTTTTCTAGTGGATAATCAACTCTGGTGCCTACATGGAGTAGGGGAAACAAGCAGCTTTGATAATGTCGGAGGCGGCCACATTCTTTGCCATATCATCCCCGGTAGATCATTGTCTGTACATTGTCCAGAAAAGGCCCTGTAGTTCTACCCATGGTCTGGCCTTTGTGTCGGTGATATCTTGAAGTTTGGAATCCACTTTGGATCCCACAAGGACACCTTCCCTTGGGTATTTGGATGTCAATGGGAGCTTGGCCAGCATTTTCTCTTCCTTCATCTTAGTGGTCGCCCGAGTGGAGGTAGTCGAAAGTTCTGAACTTCTAGGAGGATTTGTTACTTCAGACATTATTTGTTAGATAATCTGCAACCTACAAGACCGAAAAAACATTAATATATGTGATAAAGTATAAAGCAATTTTATAGACTCTGGAGAGTTCACCACCATTTCGTACCTGTTGTCAAAAGATGTTAGCCCACATCACATCCCAGGAATATAAAAATTAACAAAATGATATGGAATTTAATTGACACCTGGGGGTTCTGGGGATATTGGTTTATGTGAAAAAATGGGATGAAGGCTCGGGGACTTTTTAGCAACCGAAATCCAAAGAAACTAGCCATTATTGAAGTGACCGAGTAGTGAGTTGTACTGGGCTGACATGGGTTGTCACATAGTCACGCAATAAATGGTGTTATGGCATTAATGGTGATAGATGTCTGGACATGAATGAATTGAATGCCAGATGGGATGGTTTTGAATACTCACATGTGGGGAGTTTAATCCTGCCATAAATGATGAAATGAGAGAGGAGAGAGAAAACTACCATTGTTTAACCTGGCAAGGTGCCAAGTTCAAACCAGGCGAATACCAGGTGGGCAAGCTCGAAACTTGGGGTAGAAAACATAGAGAGCATGGCGAGCTCGCCATAGGAAGGGTCAGACACAAAAATGTACAGACTAATATACAGACCTAATTTATAGGGGAAGATGAAGAATGGAAAAATTTACACAAAATTACCCTATCCTACATACTATTTGCAATTTATAGAGAAGTTATGACAATTTACATAGAAATTACAACTACTTATAGAATCTACAACAATGTACACTATTTATAGGAAAAACATAGTGCAAGGAAGGCATATAACCTTCCTACAGAGCCATCCCACCAATGGGAGGCGACGAAAAACCAAAAGACAAAGAAAACAAAAATGAAGACAAGACCAAAAATAGAAGAACAAAGAAAACAAATGAAAATAGGAAGAAGCCAAAGGGCCTACCTTGAAACCGAGAAACGTGGGAGGAGGAGCACGAGAGGTGCTCTACAAACCAGGAAGCGTCATGAAACATGAACACCAAAATCTTACAGGGAAGTTGAAGGTGCGCACAAGCTCGAACGCCAACTTCACTGCCTAAACATTGTTAAACCTTCCAAAGAAAATCACACTTAACACAAATTTGCTCTTATCACTCTAGGTAATCTTGTTCAAGGTAAATGTGAAAATGACAAGTGAAACTTCATTTATACCCCTAGGGTGAAAATGTACCTCTTCCTTCCGCAAGTCCCAAAAAAGGAAAAACCTCTAGACTCTGGACCCAGGGATCTCATGCAACCACACCCTCTAACAAAAGAGGAAGTACTGATAGGGAATCCTAGAATCCAAAATCCGGCTGGCACGAAGAAACAAAAACACTTTGGGACCAGGTCCCAGAGGAAGAGAAACCAAAAAGAAAAGAAAACAATGACCCTGCAGAAGGAAAGACCAGAAGAAAACAAAAGAAAAAGGAACAAGGCAAAAGTGAAAAGGGGGACCCAACAGTTTTCCAGCAAAATGTAGGGACGGGTATGTAGGGCATAACACCACCCACGACATCCCAATGACAAAGTCGTTGGTTCTTGTCATGGGAAACCCACGGTAGCCCAATGGTAAGACCGCTGAGGCTTGCCGTGGGTAGACCCATGACGACCAACAACAGTTATCGTAGGGGGACTGCCACACAAGGGGGGTGGGTGGGACCCACCCCGTTTATTAAGGTTTGTTTTAAAGAAAATTAAATTTGATTTTTTTAAATTAAAGTTTTTTTTCAAAATTAGATTTTTTTTATATAAATTTTTTTTAATTAATTTAATTAATAATTAATGTTTATTAATAACCAATAATAATAATTAAATATTATTAATTTGTTGTTTAGTAATATTAATTTATATTAATTAATATTAATTTTTCTGGTTAAGTTTGTATTTAGTTAGTATATAATTTTATATTATTATCTTATTTATTAATAAATGTTTTTTTTTGGAGTTTTAATAACATTGATATTTAATAATAGTGTTAACTAATTAAGTGTTTTTTATTTGGTTGACTTTCATTATGCATATATATGTTGGGTTTAGAATATTTTTAAGTGTAATTATATGTATACTTGGGCATTTCAATACACATATATATGTTTTTTATAGTCTTCAATTGTACACATGGGTGAGACTTAATATGAACATAGTTATAATCAAATTGTACCTTAGAAAACTGATTGATTGAATTAAACAATTGAAATTTGTATTTTGATTTGAATGACTTATGTACTTCATTGTGTTTTTGTTGATGTCTATCTGGGAATTAAGTTAACTTTAGGATGTTAACACAAGAGGCTTTGAGGTTTTATTTTCTATGATGTCTTGTGTACTTCAGTGTACTTGCGATGTTGATTTTGGTCTCAATATTTCAACTCAACTAGGTTGGTTTGAACCCATGATTATGTGATCTTTTGAGAGCTTTAAGTTTTTATGGTTAATTGAGAACCAATAGTTCCTCTATGGGAAGGAACCAATTTTGAGATTTATGTATTTTCATCTTGATGTATTATTTCTTTATGAGCCTAGGTAGGTTAACTAAGTGTATAGAGGGGAAGTGGCTTGTAATTGGGGCCATTGACCTAAGTGTCTACTAAGGTAACTCATTTGTAAGTAACTTAAAAAATGATAACATGATACATTAATGAGGTTTTTAAATTAATTAATAAGATCATCTGAGTTTTTGTCCATGCCTTGAGTTTTTTCCCATGCCTTGAGTGAAATGATAACATGCTAGGATGGGTGTTAGGATCCTTGTCCTTATGAAAGGATTAATGAGCCACATAGAGTCACTTGGGGGATAGGGTGTAGGGGGACTACTAGGGTAAATCAAGGGTGGAATTATGTGATGACACTTCCCTATATGCATCTTATGTTTCCTACATTTGTTTGGTGCCTCTAGTAATGTGTAGAATCTTTATTATAGAGAGCTTCTAGAATCTTCATGTGCATACATTTTTTATGTCTTATTTATCTTTCTCTTTCCTTATTTTGGTATACCTGTGTGTGTGGGCCCAATTTTATCTCCTCAACATGGTGGGAGTGTACCTTTGGCTCCATGATATTGGGTGGTAGTGATTTGTTTACCCTTTGATATCCATCATTCTTGTTCATGCTTGGATGATCCTTGTTGCAGTTGTACCATCTTGTTCTTCTAGAGACTTGTTCTTTATCATGATGATGTATTTTGTACCTTCTGTATATTGGTTGACATCCATTCAGAGGATGTGTGTTGTATTGTTATTTATTATTGCATACCCTGCGACTTATGTAGTGGACATTGATTCATTATGTATACCTTGGGTATCAGATTGTATATGTGATCTTGTTAGATGAGATGTGTATTATGATTTTAGTTGATGTATCTTTTCATGTTAGTTTCTTTATGGTTGTTCTTGTATATTAGTTTATCTTAAGTAACTCAACATTAAGGAACCCTCAATATTTGTAATCTATGTTTGAGTTGCTTTTTGTGCATGTTATGTGATTCATTGTATTGCTTCTACGTTATTTATCATTATTGTTTCCAAACCTTTAAAAAAAATTATCCTGTAAACTGTATCATGTTCTAGGTTAATTCTCTTGGGTTTCCTAGTAGGGTGCTACAATCAACATCATAATTTCATTCAATCTTGTGACATTGTTACATAAATCTAAACATGATTGAGTATCTCATAACATTGACATAAAAATATACCTACATCACATGTTAGTAGCATTTATCATTCATTGCATCATAAATATATAACATGTACCATCTAATTATACATTTCATCCATTGTACATTTCATCCACTTGAATAATCATAAATCATAAAATAAACATTTACATTGCATATCAAATAAAAAAAGAGTAATCGAGTAATCAAGTGCATCATCATTTGCATTATCATTTAGCATCACAAAAGAACATCACATACATAATAAAGATCATATGCATATAATCTAAGACATCTCATTTGCATCATCACATTAGTATCAAAGTAACTACATACAACACATATCCATATGCATCCCTATGATAAACGACATAAAAAAACATGAGCATAAGCACCATGACATCACATGTAGAAAGCATCATAGAAACAACACAAAGATCCTATAGGCATTAAGATAGAATCTCATATATATATCATGAGTATATAATTATAAGTATATAAAGATAAAATGAGACCAAAATGGGAGATATCATCCTCTATCGGTCATCACATGTCAATAAAGTACATTATCTATTTGTCATACATCAAGCATATATACATCAAGGAACACCACATGTCTCTGGAGGACATCAGAAGAGAAATAACATGGTACACTAGGCCTAAATGATAGCCTCTAGACCTCGCCAATCAGGTGGAGGTGCATCTGATCTCATCAGAGATGGAACTACACCTTATGACTGAGCTACTATCTAAGAATAAGGGGGTACCCTCACAGTAGGATCTAGAATAGCCAAAAAGTAAGCTTCTTGGTAATATGAATATCTACTTTTTTCTCTCTCTATAATTATAACTAAATTTGAGTATTTATAACTAAAATTATTTTTTGTCAAACATATGGTCTAGCTAGATTCATTCTAGCTAAGTTAGATAAGTTCTTCACCTTTTCCAATTGGAAATATCTATTAAATGCATGTTTTATAACAATTACTAAAGAAATAAAATTATTTTAGAAAAATGATGTTTCAATAACTCTTACTATTTTTAATGATATTTGTTTACAAATATAAAAATACCCTTTTTTAGAGCACAGAGTCAAGATTATCATCATATAATTTCTATAGTATTTTAAGTAGATCTAATATATTATAATTTCAAAATACTGCAAGTAGGTATTTTAACATTCGAGAACACGATGCTTCAAAAATAGAAAAAAATAGTAAAGCTTATCAAAAAAATTGAAAATTTGTATATAACACTAGAGGAGAGAGTTATCTTTTAGAGTGTGTAATTTATTTTCTGAATGGTGTAGATTTGATAGGGGAAATTTGACGCGAGATGAAAATTGTCGATTTCAGGTATGTTCGACTTTGAGTAGTTATAATAGAGAAAATATAAATTGAAAACTAATTTTTCTTCTTTTTTGCACTAGCTATACATTTTATCTATGACATATTTTGAAATCAAAGGAAAAAAATATTATTTGCATATACTTTTTTGGTGCGGACAAGACCCTCGTTTTTCAGCATTTTTCAGCAAGTAAAAAATGGACTTAAAAAATTTTAAAACTATGTGAATTATTGTTAAAAAAAAATTAAAAAAATTATAGGCATAAACTTCATCCACTTTTACACATTTCATTAGTTTACATCATCTCCAAATTTTAAACATAAATGTCATTTTTATGATGTTAAAGTTAAAAATTTTGTGTGTTGCTGACCTTTTCCTTTATAAAAGTGTGACACAGCTTTGTACTTTTTATCCCCTCATTTCTATATCTCTCTCTACAATCATAATGGCCAAGGATCTATCTATGTCACCCATCTAAGCCTACAACACAACTATTTATGTCCTCATCTAGGATTTCTCATTCTATATTCTAGCAATGGTAGCAACATCATCTGTAACCCTCTAAGCAACTAGAGCCTCTGTAGCTGGAACCACTAGGGGAACCTATATACTCTGATCCTATAAATTCTTAGAACATTGTCCTAGAGTCATTGGTGGTCCTTTCTGGGGAGGAATCAAAACCTATAATGATGGACCTTCCCTATCTCTCAGACCCAAATGCACATGATCACTAGGAGCCATTAGAGGATGGAATCTCACTCTTACTCTCATACCATCTTCACCACTAAGTGCACCACCCATAGATCCTAGGATACCACCCTCACCTCTCTCAGCTCCTCTGCCACCATCTCCTCCCCTATCTCCTCTCCCTCCATCTCTCCTTGCCAGTGGTCTCACTGTGTGACCTTGTACCCTCCTCCTATCTCCTCCATCTCCATCTCCATCTCCATCTCCATCATCATCATCATCCTCCCTATCATCCAAAATAGGTGGAACCTCCTATGGAGCAGTCAATCTTGAGAAGGGATGTTGTGAAAAGTATTGTGCATAAGTGGGAGTCATCTCAACATATGTAACCTCTGGAACATTATCCTAAGACACTGGAGCCACTTCCTGATACTCCTATACTACTATCTCATATTGCAATCTCAGCCCCTACTGAACCTCATCATCTTTGTTCCTCCTATAAGAAGTCAGACCTTGTGGTGTACCCTAAAATCTACCATAATGTCTCAATACTCAAGTCACAATGAACTGCTCCATAGTATAGTAGGTACAACCAATCAGATATCAAACAGTAAATACAAAGGGAATATCCACCCTATCCTCTCACCACTCTTCACAATCTACATAGGGTTTCCAGTGTACAATATGTTAGTATTATAAGGCACTGACAGGGGCGTAAATTAGTGTAACCACTGATCTACAAAATATTTTCATCAACTTCCAAAGTAAACAATATGCAAAGCTAAATATAACATAAAAGCATAGCAAAACATAAATCCATGAAATCAACACAATAACAACAATATTTTATCATGGAAACCCTTGTTAGAGGGAAAAATCATGGTGGGAATTGTCACCCAAAAATCTCACTAGTGCACCAATAAGTCTTGCCCTGTTACGAGCATTACAACCACCCTGTTAAGGGAATACCTTGTTAAGAGTATCTCTATCCCAGTTAGAAGCTATTAAAAAAGTCTTGTTAGAAACTACCATGTTAATGGATTTGAAACTACTTCTGAGAGTCACCATGTTAGAGTATTTAGTCTTCAGATCCATTAGGATTCTGCATACCTTGTTAAGAGTAACCTTGTTAGAGGATTTTGATTACAAGATGGTTAGGACTTGCCTTGAGAATGAACTCAAATAAAATGACCTAAAAGTAGCATACTTTTCTTGAAAAATCTTCTTCAACACTTCTCAAATCATTGTTTTGTTCATACAAATATCCACTATAACCACAACAATCATCACATCAACTCTCTTACTATTTCATCCTTCAATTTCATCTCTTATATACACTTTTAGGTCAGTGGAAAAACCCTAAAATGTGTTACATGAGTCAGCCTCCAAAACCTAATCAAAATACATAAGGGGTCATGCCAACCTAGGAAATTGAACTCCTGAAGGTCAGCCCTCAACAATACAATTCATAAATAAATCAAACTTTGATACGTAATTAATCACTACCTCAATTTGATCACCTTGACTATACTAGTTGACTGTTCTTTCCAATATCACTATTGTTTGCCTCAAATATCCATCTGTGCATTGAATTAGCTTATGCAATCATAGATATAGGTAAATATGACTCTGTAGATACTACTTGTAAGATCACATCATCTAAATCCTACATATTATCACCGCACACCAAAATCACCATCACAGACTGTGTTATCACTGGTACATTGGATACTTAATAAATCCTTGCTAAATCATCATCATCACCATTATCTCTGATGTGTCTTATAAAGTATAATTTTTCTAGTAATGACAACACTACAACATTCACTACATGATCTAGGATATGATCATCTTCATCAGATGCCAACAATCTCCCCCTTTGGCATTGATGGAAACACTTAGAAAAATTTGCTAAGTGTCTAACTAAGTAAAACAAAATACAAAAGTACATAGATAAATTTTAGAATTAACCCCCCTATGGTATTTATAGAATAGACCATGTCTGTACTACTCCCTCTAAAAAAATACTTAGCCAAAAAAATTTCACTACTATCTTCTCCCCCAGTCTAGACTACTCTATCTACTCCCCTTACTATATTCTCCCCCTTTGATAACAATGACAAAGGTATGACAATAAATGATCATATCAAATATTTATTTATAGAGAGTAGCATATACCTATTAGAATCTACTAAATACATCACCAAAATTGGTCTTTAAGACCTATAGGTCATTCTCCCATATCTTCGTGAGATGCTTAGTAATCATTATATGGTTAATAGATAGGCTAGCTCCTCTAATGCATCCAATGTACTCATTTGAGGTAGAGATGATATCATTTTTGCATCTTTAACTCCTTTCTACAAAATTTCCAACTTTGGAATCGGTAGAATCTACAACTCCATCAATGTTGCAACCCTTTTCTCCTAATCATTATTATAGGTTTTGAGCTTGTGATTAATACCGCTCACCGATGCTCCAAACCTTGTAATGGAATGATTCACTAGAACAAAATTTCCTACAAAATTTTATAGCTTTTGTTGAGTTTCAACTCTTTTCTGCTCAAAATCTTTCAAAAATTGTGAGAAATCAGAAATAGAAGTAAAAATCTTACCACCTTCGATCAGTTCTTGTTTCACATTGTTAATCTCAACTGTCAATGTTTCTCTATGAAGTGCAATCTGTTGGACTAACTTCTCTGATTTATTTATTTCATAGTCCTTTTCTTCCTTTATTGTCACTGCATCCTTTAGACTTTGTATTTGTTCACTTGCAGCTATCACCAATTGACCTAACTGTTTAATAGGTGCATTATTCTCATCACAAGTTGCCTCATGTACAAGATCATACAATATATCTCTTACATTCTGTATAATTTGTGCCTTCCTTTTCTTTTAGTCTCTTTTTGCCTTAGAATTAATGACCATAGCAACATTCATCAACTCTATTGGTCTCATTGTGCTAAGATCTACTGGTCCTTGAATGACCAATATGCCATCTTCATCCATTTTATCAAAAATTTGTTGAACAATAGACATAGAAGATATTAAGTTTTTATTTCCTTTGTATGTTGTAGTTTCCTTTTGTGGTTCTTACTTTTTTTTATCTCCTTCCTTCTGCACATCCACCATATGTGCATGACCTTGCTTCTCCTTGTATTTTGCTTCACCGGTTGCCTATGTTGTTGGTCCTATTTGTTACTCACCGATAGGAACATTGACCATGGAATCATCAGTCATAAATTGATCTATTCCTATAGAGTCCTTTTGTTCTTCAGGAATATCCATGATAGGAATATCACCTGAGGTGTCCATGGTATCCTTTGACTCATCCAAATACACATTATCAAGTGTGATTCACACCATCAACCATTAATCCATCATCAATGTGTTTAATCTCTGGTTCATTATCACCTTGTCCTCTTTCCTTTTCAACTTTGTTTTGTTCATCTTCCTTCTCTTCAACAAGACCTAATAATTTCTTCAGAATACTCATTGTTTCCACGTGCACTAATTGATAATCTCGAATCAGTAACCATATAATTCTTGACTTGGTCTTGAATGCAGGTCTAACTTTCTTAAGTGTTTCATTGATTTCCTTTGTAAACATCTCCATTTGTAATTACACTAAGACATATTGAGTTATTTCCTTGTCTTGCTTCAATATTGTATGCCACCTAGCTTAAATCTTAGCATAGAGATATGCAGGGATCTGTCCTTGCAATTCAATAAGTGCTTTACCTAGTCTATGCATACTAAACACAAATGCATCTTCAATCTTTCTCTGAACTTCTTCATTGACTTTTTCATAGAATTTCCTTACTCCAACTACTACACCCTACTTCTTGACTCTTTCAACAATATTTTCAACATAAAAAAGTTTTCCAAAATTAGGCTTAGTAGATTTAGTGGTAGGAGGTCCTACTTCCTTTGACTTTTTACCATGTTCCTTCATTTTCTTCAATCTTCTCAAGTATTTGATCCTTTTATTTCTTCCTTTTTCCAGTGGTCTCCTTCACCTTTGTAGGTTCTAGTTGAGTAGGATTTTTCTTTCCTTTGTAAGAGTGAATTTCTTCTTCTTCACTGTAACTATGGCTTTTCTTGTTTGCCTATCAGTTGGGGCACTACTAGCTATAGAATAAATGACTTCTACATATTCATCTGCTACAATAGTTGATTCTCCTGATGATGTTGCTTTCTCTACAGCATGTTTGGCTCTTTCTTTGTTAATATCTTTTTGTGTGAAGCATTTCTTTTATGCAAATTCTTCTACTTCTTTTCTTATTTTCTTCTCAATCATCAGTTTGGTCAATTTTCTATGTACTTCCATACTCTTTTCTTCATAGGTTCCAAATCTGAGCTCTTTTGGATTGACCAATTTTGATAGTGGATCTTCAACATGTAATATTATCATATTAACCTCTACTTCATATCCCATGAGCATGACCCAAGATGTCCTAGGCACTATTGCCTTCATCTGACAAGTGTCAGTATCCACCATAAAACATATATCATCTATGTATTTTTCAACAACATGAGATGGTATCCTTTCCCTTTGATACATCCTACTTTGAAAATATTTTAAATATCCCCAAACTTTCTCATTAAAACTATTACCCAACAATGTAATACATTTCTTCAGTTGAACTACAACTGGTGTACCTTTTGTCTAATTTATAGGACCAATAGCAGGAAATAAATTTTGAAAGTAGAAGAACAATCCCATAATCAATTGGCTAAATTTAAATACTTTCCTCTTGTCCTTTATGATCTTCTCCATGTTTAGAAACAATTGATCTCTCATCGCAACACATAGATCATACTCTGTATTCTCTATCACCATTCTATATGCACTACAGATTGTAGCAGTGGGCACATTGTTTATTCTGCTAGAGTGATAGACATCGTATCCTATCACCATAGATGAAAATATCACATACAGATTGGGAATATCATTGATTTTCATCACTATCTTATTCCACTTTGATTTGGTTAACTTTGTGACTACATCCTATGAGATTGACCTAAGTACTGGTACCTCACCGGTTGCACAAACACTTGTCACTGCACATATGGATTCCTTAGTAATCTTATGTGGATAATGAAGCCACATAAAGTGGTCATGCACTTGGATCAACACATATCTTACTTGATCATCTTTAAACTTGTTAGGGATATTGATCGCTTGAGAAAAACCCTTGTCTGCAACCACTTGGTGATCATTTTTCAATACCAGATCACTACACAACTTCTCATACAGCTAGTGAATATGAGTGTCGCACCCCACCAGGGAACCAAGGAGGACAAGCCAACTAACTACTAAGAGATGTGAATATATATATATATATATATATATATATTTTTAATAAAATATTATAACTAATCTAAGTCCTCACAGGTTCCCTAACACTGTTATTCAAGAAACATAATCCAATCTAATCATTTGACCATTAAGGCATTGATTGATTAATATAAGTTTGTGATTCATTCCTTTACTCTTAACATTAAGTTACATGAATAATATTACCATCAATCCTACTATTTTAACATGCATCCATGTGATTTATCCTTTACTAAAATTATGTCATTATTTATACTATTCATTAAGCATTTAGGTGAAAGATAAACATTTGATGGATATGCAATGCTCTATATACTTTATTATTTCATACACATATGTGAAACATAGTAACCATAATCCAATATTAAATTCTATAGCTATTATTCATAGATTAATTAACTCATAATAGTTTTCCACAACCATACATCAAGAGATAGCACATTCATTCATAAATACATTATCTCATACTAAGTCTAAGATCATTTCTTGGATACCAAAAGTAATAAAAGATACGTGAATCAATATCCTAAATAATTATCTTTTCATATTGATAACATATAATATTTTCCCTTTCCTTTTTCCTAGATCTACCCATTCCCTTATACATTACTTTGAATTACATTGATATACATCATATCATCAGATCCAATGATTTACAAGAGATTTGTTTTACAAGAATGCACATGCATAAGCACATCTTTACATATACAATAAGAAGTCTTCAAAACTGGAAATCTAGAAGGAACAGGAACCAAGAACATCCATCAAACCACAAGTAGAACCTTGATATAAAAAAATTAACCACCCAACCACATGGATCCAAAAAGATTCCACTCCCCCATGCTAGGAGACAGAGACCAATGTCCACACAAGAAGGTAATAACTAGGATACTCCTAAGGTGATGATAGCCCTTCCCAAAACATCACACAACTGAAAACACAAAAAGATCACAAGGACATAAAGCACATTGGTGGGAACTCTAAGACACACACTAGGTGAGTGTCATCACATAGCCCTCACCCCTTGGGTTACCCTAGTCAGCCACTCTGGGCCCCGGCCCCCAAGTAGGCACATGCAGAACTGAACATCTCTCATAGGGATGAGACTGTCTGATTGTGCTATCGTAATAGCACCTTCTCCCACTCCCATCTATAGCCTTTACTAGCACTACCGGCATGGGAGAGGCTTATCTTAGTTAATGTGTAGTTCCCTTCCCATAAATTTATTAATGTTTTCACTTTATTAAACAACTCACCAGTGGGTCACCCTAGTACTAGCCACTTAGGGCCCCGACCCCGCACTGTAAGCCACTCACCTAGAGCTCTTAGGTTCCCTACCAAAAAAAGTCTCAAAGAAGACAAGGAATACTTCATAATAAACAAGAAGCCATAAAAATGTCACAACATCAAATAATTGGGTTTAGGAAACCACTAGTTGTCATAAATCCCCTGGACAACCCTAAACCACACTTAGGTACTCAAGTTGTCATGAAATAGGACAGAGACCACCCTAACCCTAATTAGGGTTCCCAAAATAACCAAAACTTATGATAAGTTTCCAAATGATCATAAACATAATAACACATGAAAATCAAGTATTCTGCAAGTTGACAACCTCTAGGGCCAACCCCAGGTCAGAACCAAACTTAAACCCCTTCCAAAAACCCTAAAAATCAAATAGGAAGAGTCCTACACAAGTGGAACCCTAAGCTGCACAAGTGGTGACCTAAGCTGCGCATGTGGTGACCTAATCTACATAGGTGGTACAACCTACACAGGTGGTCACACATCCTACACAGGTGGTGCCTAGTTCTGCATAGGTGGTCAGGACTGTGTGCACTCCAAAGATCAACCTCTAGATTGGACCTTTGGATAGAACTGGATAAGATGGAGGCTTGGAAAGTAAAAATAGAGGGATACCAAGTTTATATCTCTCAGTTCTCTTTCTGAAACATCCCTCAAACCCATGCTACCTTTGTGGTAAATATGTTTAGTTCCTGCCCCTAGGTGCAAGAAGCAAAAAGGTGACCACCAGGAGACATGATTCTACTCAAGACAGAAGTCTGCATAATTGTCAACAAAAAGAGGGTCTATCTAGAGGCCAATGCATTCTAAGGTGACAATCCATACAGAGGAAATAGATAAACAACATTTCACAAACATTATTCTTCATAAGGTATTGTTAGATTTAATCTTTCCTTGGTTGAAAATATGTAATTAAAAGGATAAACCAAGGTATCCTATATTGTATTTGTCCTCTAGTCCATGTAAGAGGACATGTCACTATTTTATAATTCCTTTAATAAGGAAAATAGATATTCCTCCTTAAGAGGAATCACACATTTTTCACACACACAATAGGAATGTGGCATCCATAGGAGAAGGGAGTTACATGCAAACTCCTCCACTCATCTCTACTTAAGAGATGTCTCTCACACACTAGTTTGAATAATCTTCTCCTCTCTCTCTCAATCTCTCATTGCTCTCATTATTGTATTGAGCTCATTGCTCTCATATTTTAGGCTTTTTTCCATATTCTTATTCACAAAGGGGTTTTTCTTTGCTTTTCCCCTTACCAAAATCTCTTGGCTCATTGTTGGATTCTTGAAGTACTTTGTGGTTGATCTTGCAATCT
>MU223073.1:1965225-1980213 GCA_018584345.1 Thuja plicata | reverse complement strand
GCTTGTTTTAATTCAAATCCTTCATACTAGGTTGTATTGGTCACTGATTCAACAACATATTCTGAGGGCTGATATGTTGTTGGTCACACTCCTCCTAAGTTAGAAGGCAATAGATCAATTTTAGCAGATTTACTATGTTTTCCATGTTTTTCACTAACCCCATGTTGCTAATATAATGATCTATTGATTGTTTGTGTATGTTCCGACAGGTACCCATTTACACACGAACAAAAATATGTGAGAAATTAGAAGGGGAGAATTTTTCTATAAAGATGGAAATAGAAGTCAAAACCACCAAAATGAACACAAACCAGAAATTTGATAAGAGATACAAAATTATAAGTGATATTATTGATAGTCAAAGATCACCTTCAGACAAGGCAAGATTAGGTTATGAAGAAAAAACAAAAGTCAAAAGAAGAATGAAAACCAAGGAGCTATGTTGATAAAGTCAAATGTATAAAAGAAAAGAAAAACCACATCAAGAGGATAAGAATACCTTTAGAAATTGATTCTCATAAAAGAAGGTATATAAGACTAGAATCTATCATCCTTTCACTTGCTATTGTGTTAGATGAAACAATTTCAGTTATAAGACAACATATTATAGAACAAAAGTAAGACTTATTAGAGAATGGAAAAGAAACATAAATAATTTTTCATGGAAAAGCATAAACTACAATTCATACTAATGATATCAAATTTCTACAATCCATAGAGATTATTAACAAATTTACAAGTAGAATGTGTTAGAGTTTTTTCATCAACATTTCGGATCACACTCCATGATCCATCATCAGGAATTATAGTCACATTGAACGATTTTGCAGAAGTGGTTTTGTAAAAACTTTAATTATTACTTGATCATTCATTCAATTAGAATTAAGCACATAAGTAAAATAACTGAAATAGAAAGAGAAACACACAAAATACAAATATTTTTACATGAAAAACCCAATATTGGAAAAACCAATTGAGAATAATAGTCACTATATGATAAACAATTTACAATATTTTAGGCTAGAAGCCAAGTAGCATACTGCTCCTAAAAAAACTTGTCGGCTAAGGCACACTACCTTAGGGAATGATATAAAAGGCTTGTAAATAAAAAAATATCACTTCTTCAAGGAAAGATACATTAACACTAATTTATACAGATTAAACTGAGTACAAGTGAATTCTTCTATAATGCTAGTTACAATTAATTGTTTATACATTTATGACTCAATTCATCCCTTGTTGCTTTCACATTTACACTTTCACACTTTACAATATATCATGCAATATCATACTCAAATCTTTATCTTTAAAATATATCCATCAATATATATCCACCATAACACAAATGACATCCATTAGGTCAACCTAATGAGATGTATAACATATGAACTCTCGGCTCAAAATACAACCTTGAATGCATGCATAAGGTATATGAAGTGTGTGAAGCATCACATTGTGTCGAAAGACCTTTTTATAGATCCAAAAGGTTTGCCATATTATTGTACACCACTACAAGGACCAAAACATCTTCAATCGATCTCAAAGGATAAAGTTGTCAATGCATATCTACTAAATGAACACATAATGAAGTGTAGACCTCCTGAACTGTTGTAGATGCTCAACATAGCATTACTTGATCCCAACATATACATATAAACAAACCATGTCATTAAAATTATTGAAGCCAAATGAATGTAAAGAATTCATATAAACTGATAATCTATTTATTTCAAGTCGATGCACAAAAAATCACAACTCCTTCTGTAAAGAAAATCAGATCATGAAACCTAATATATGACACCTTTTATTGTTAATATTATAGCCTTTACGGCTAAGATCAATTAGACATTTGGAATTAATAATAAAATATTATTATTAACACCCTTAAGTTATTTTACTTGTGCAATTTTTATAATAATAAGTATATTATTATAAATGCAAGTAATAATAATATATATATGAATTAAAAATTAAATGAGGGCCCAAAGTAGGCCAAGTCGGCACTCTTAGAGGAGGGTGAATAATTGGTATAACCATATATATATATATATANGGTATAAATATATATATATATATATATATATATATATATATATATATATATATATATTGGTGTGATTCTAGGGAAGATGGTATCAAAAACATAACATGCCCTTCTTCCCTCAAGAATAAATAAGCAACGATTTGTTCTTCCATTATATGGTGTGAATTTAGCTTTGGAATGCAAGATATTTTTCACAAAGATCTACATGCAAATTGGAGCAGCAAGTAGGGTGATCTTTGATATGATTTGGAGAAGCAATATAATGCTTGTCATAAATTGTTGTTACTTGCCGAGGATCGATATTTACCCTACCTATGGTTTTATCACCATTCAACATAATTTGAAGGGCAGAATTTGCATAATCTGGAACTCGGATTCAACCACATAAAGGGCTGAGATTTTGGACCTGTGTAGATGCAATTACATATCACATCAACATTGGATTTGCAGATCTAAAAGAAAGGGAAAACTTGTCAAGGAAAATTGGTGTACAAAATTGGTACTATCCTTCCATCTTTCTTTGTCAATTTTATTCATATATTGTTTCAGTGTTAAAAGCCATCTATAGATTGTATTTTCCTTGCATAGATCTAAAAATATCAACATGGTATCACTAGGTAGAGGAAAGATCATATTCAGATTTTAGGAAAAATAGTCTCAAAATTTTAAGAATTGAAACATGCAAAATCCAACCCTATATACAGCCTTGTCTACCCAAACCTCTAATAAATACTCTTGGGTTATTGATAGTAGGGCTTCGAGGCATATCACTGAGTTCCGGGAAAAATTTGACTCGTTTTCATAAAACATTAAGGAAGAAGTTACCGTAGGAGATGATACTTCTTATCCGATTATGGGTTTCGGGAATTGCGACATTCAAATAAAGTCTGGTATATCTTTACAACTATCTCAAGTCCTATATGTTCTGGGAATAAAAAGAAACCTAGTTTCAATATCAGCAATTGAGGATAAGGGTTATAAGATTGCATTTATGGATGGGAAATTTTTGGCTTGGACCAAAAACTCAACCTTGAAACAAGCCTACACCATAGGGTTAAGACATGAGTGTCTTTATAGACTTGATACTATTTCATCTCAAGCCTTAATGATTGAATCAATTGACTCAAGTGATTTATGGCATAGGAGGCTAGGGCATCTAAATTTCCAAACATTATCTTTTATGGATAAATTTGTAGTAGGTTTCTCTCATTTATCTCCTAGACATGAAGGAGTATGCAAAGGTTGTGAATTAGGGAAAAATATCAAATCATCTTTCCCTATTAGTGAAAGAAAGACTAAAGAAATGTTGGATATGGTACATTCTAATCTTTGTGGACCCATTTCCCTACCATCTATTGGTGGATATCTTTATTACATCATCTTTGTAGATGACTTTTCTAGAAAGACTTGGATATAATTTCTTAAAAACAAGGAATCTATCAATGTTCTCAACAAATTCAAAGAGTTCAAAGCACTAATAGAGAATCTTACAAGAAAGAGGATACACATTCTTAGAATAGATAATGGTGGAGAATACATTTCTGAAGCCTTTAGCACCTTTTGTATAGAATCGGGGATTAAGAGGGAATTTACTATTCCTTATAACCCTCAACAAAATGGAATAGCTGAAAGGAAGAATATGACCATAGTTGAAGCAGCAAGGGCTATGTTACATGATCAAAATCTTCATACTTCACTATGGGCTGAGGCATCCAACACTTTGGTTTACATTCAAAATAGATGTCCTCATTCAACATTGAACGATAAGACTCCTGAAGAGGCATTTAGTGGAAACAATCCTAATGTGAGTCATCTTAGGATATTTTGGTTTTCCTGTGTATTTTAACATTCCCAAAGAAAAGAGAACCAAATTGGAACCCTCGAGAAAGAAGGGAATATTTGTGGGATATAGTGAATCTGCCAAGGCCTATAGGATCTATGTTCTGGGGCAAAGGCATATTTAGTTAAGTAGAGATGTTATATATGAAGAAGACCTTGTTGGAATTAATGGGAAGTAGTACTAAGAGGGGAGGGGTGAATCAGTACCTCTAAAACTTTTAACACCTTTAACAATTCATCATTAGTAATCATTCAATTTTGTATTACCAACCATTACTGTTATTCTTTCTTATGCATGTATTGTTTGTTCACAATCTTTAATAGTTTTCAACAGTCATAGAAACATTCATGAAATTGATAAAAACATAACACAAGATATGGTATCACAGAAAAACTACTATTAGGAACTAAAAACTGCGGTGGGGATGGCACCCACAAAACTTCACTATCTGCAGAATGGAAGGGAGTCGGTTAAGGCTTACAATTTGATCACTTCTGATGATCTACCCTATTAGGAGTATTAAGGTGGAGACCTGTTAAGATCTACTCTGTTACGATCTTTAGCAACACTTCTTTAAGTGTGCACTCAGTTATGAGATTTACAATAGGACGGTTAAGCCCACCTTCCTTGAAAGGATTTCATTAGTGTACTACACTTGTTAGAATGAGTACAAATATTGATTTGATTGTATGCAATCTACTATTTCTAATTTACAGATCCATTAAAGATTTTACAATAATAATATCACCTTAAATTATTGATGAATACCTTTTCTCTGCTTGTCGGTAGCCTCTGTTCTATTCTTGAAAACTGATTTGATTCTGTTTGTGTTCTTCTGGATGAATTCTCTGTCTGGTCTTTAATTGCTCTCTGTGGCTACTATCTTCATTGATCAACAACCATTCTCAATGGATTTAGAACCTATTTATAAAAGTATTTGACCTATCTTGGAATTCACATTTTACAATGTTAACTCTTAGATCCAAGGTTTACAACTTGACCTTGATCTTTAGTTTGCATGTTTTAAAATACTAAAACTAATTAAAACAATAACAATTACATTGCTTCCTCTGCACATAATGGATTTAAAATCAAATCAAGAAGCTATAAATACAACTTCAGTGATTTATCTGAGGTGGAAAGTCAGATCCACTTTTTACGAGATGTAACTGACTGTCAATTCTTGGTCGTCAGTTTGAACTTGTAGTCTGTCGGTGTTCCTTGACTGAACTATTCATTGGGTTCCTTGTATCTGTCGAGTTCCTCTCTTTTCTTTTCTGTCTGGTAGCACTGTTGTTACTCATTGGGTTTCTTTTACCTTTTTGTCATCGGATAACACTTAACAGTGTTTGTCGGGTAACCTTGGCATCAGATAGTGTTGTTCCCTGTCTGTCGGTGTAGAGTAAACCGATGGTGCAAATTATGTTTTTCTCTAAGTATACTAATGGAAAAATATAATGCCTTCAGACCTTGCATTCTCGACCTCTAAGGATATAAAATGTGATGAATTATTTCAATCCAACCCTAGTGAGAATCAAAGGGAGTATCTTGATGTTATTGAATATCATCCAATACCTATAAGTGAACCTAGCACTTCCATCTACAAGAAAAGACCATTTTGGGCCACTAAAATGTTGGAAGATGCAAACAACTATGCACCTTTGGTTACAAATTTGAGAGAAAGTAAGAGACCTAAGAGGTATACTAACTATGTTGCATTCATGAGTGAGCTTATATATTTTGAACCTTCTTCTGTTTGCGATGCACTTAAAATTCAAGCTTGGAAAGATGCAATGTCAGAAGAATATGGATCTATAATGAAGAATGATGTGTGGGATATTGTTCCTAGAACCAAAAAATCCATGGTATCATCAAAATGGATATTCAAAATCAAACATGTTGTGGATGGTAGTATTGAGAATTATAAAGCTAGATTCATATCTAAGGGGTTCACTCAAAAGGAAGGAATACATTATGAGGAGACTTTTACTCATGTTTCTTGATATTCCTCAGTTAGGGCAATTATTTCCATTGTAGCTTCCAAAGGTTGGAAGATCGATCAAATGGATGTTAAAACTGCATTTCAAAATGGAAAAAGTGAAGAGGAAGTGTATATAAAGAAACCTGAAGGATTTTCTACAAAGGATCAATAATCATATGTGTGCAAGCTTAAGAAATATTTATATGGGCTCAAACAAGCTCCTTGAGCTTGGTATGAAAGGATTGATCGTTATCTTCAAAATCTGGGATTTTCAAAGAACAATGTAGATCCTAATCTCTATTTCAAGATATCAAATGAAGACTTACTGATATTGGTTCTATACATAGATGATCTCATTATCACAGGAGAAGAATACCTTATAGAATATTGCAAGCAAGACCTTGCAAAGGAATTTGAAATCAAGGATTTAGGCCTTCTTCATTATTTTCTTGGTTTATAAGTGTGGCAACAATCTTATGGAATTATTGTGAATCAAGGGAAATATACAGTTGATATTCTAAAAAGATTCAGTATGATGGATTGTAAACCAATGTCCACACCTATGGAAACCAGCCTTCTCAAGTTGAGAGAAGCTATGGTTAGTTCTGAGGTAGCAGATGCTAGTCTGTACAGACAGATCATTGGATCTCTTATGTATCCAGTTAAAACTATACCTTATATTTGTTATGATGTTAATGCCCTAAGTCAGTTTATGGTAGAACCTAAACAATTACATATTAGTGCAACTGAGCATATTATGAGATATCTTCGTGGGACCATTGAGTGTGGTCTTTTATACAAAAATGTAAAAATGGAACTCCATGGTTTTATAGACTTGGATTGGGTAGGATGCATTACAAATTGAAAGAGTACATCTGGATGTTGTTTGAGCTTGGGAGCAACTATGATTTCTTGGTTCACCAAGAAACAAAATTTTGTTGCTCAGAGTTTAAAAGAAGTAGAGTACATTGCAGCTTCTCTCGGGACTAGAGAAGCCATTTGGTTAAGAAAACTCATTGTGAGATTGTTTGGACAACCTATGGAACCTACTTTTATTTATTGTGACAATTAGAGTTGCATTAAAATTGTTTTTAACCTCATCTTCCATAGTAGGTCCAAACATATTGAGATTCCTTATCACTATGTCTAGGACATGGTAGAAAGAAAGACCATTCAATTGGAATATGTATGTATGGATGAACAAACTATAGATATTCTCACCAAAACCTTAGTTAGGAACAAAATTGAACATTTCAGGAATAAAATTGGGATGGTGAAAATATGATTTTGTTGTACTAACATCTCCTTTTATGTTTTATAATTCATATCTCTTTATGGAAAAGGTTATATGAGTTCATTCTTTTATGCTTACTTAGTTTTGATTTATGTGTGGATTGTGGTTGTTCACATTTATATGTTCAGTCAGATATCATAGAGTTAATATTTGATACTTGGAGACTCTTGGATCAGGGATCCACATTTGAGTATTGGTGACATCATGGACTTGATGTTGGGAGACCATTACTCCAAGCACTTGGTGTATATCATGGACATTATATTCGTTAGACCAATACTCGATTATATCATGGACTTGATATCTCTTGGATTAGGGACCTACACTTGAGTATATGGTGGACATCATGGACTTGATGTCTGGAGACCATTTCTCTGAGAATTTGGTGAATATCATGGACTTGATATTCATTACGCCAATGCTCTTGATATCATGGATTTGATATCTATTGAGTCGAGGAGACTCTTGGTTGGTTAACATCATGGACTTGATGTTACATTGAATATCATGGATTTGATATTTCTGTATATTTGAATTTGGTGACTTAATGTTATCATAAATATCATGGACTTGATATTCTTGTGGACCTGATTAATCCACAAATAGGGAGGATAACATCATGAAACTAAATAATGAGAAACATATGGACTTATGTTTTCATTTGGTAGATAGGGATCTACCTTCATACATATGGAATCTATGATGTCTGAGGATAAGGTATCTGAGATGGTTATTCTTTTTTGTTTCCACTATCAAGGATGATAGTTAAGGGTGTGTCCTACTATAGATGGGATCTATAGATTGATCTTAGCCTCAAGACTAAGAGGGAGTGTTAATATTATAACCTTTACGGCTAAGATCAATTGGACATTTGAAATTAATAATAAAATATTATTATTAACACTCTTAAGTTATTTTACTTGTGTAATTTTTATAATAATAAGGATATTATTATAAATGCAAGTAATATGTGAGGCCTCACCCCAAACCCATCATAGCTTTTCCAATTACCATTTTGATAGACCTAGTAATTGGCTTTATGTTTTGATGAATTAGGAGGTTTTACTCTTTTGATAGGGATTTGGTTTAATTAGATGATGATAATTTATAATTTACAACACTTTCCATACTCATGATGTTGACCATATGATACATTACGATGATTAACTTAGATGAATGGTGAGATGTTTCAATTTGGGTACACATGTTGATATGAGTTGATCAGGAAAACTATAATCGAGATTGGAAATATGTCGAGATGTGAAATTCTTTGAAGGTTAAAGGATGGGTGATGAAATATCTTGTTGAGTTTCAGGACATTTTTGTAACTATTATTTGAGGAATTGGTTATTTGATTTTATGTCATTTGGGTGTTTTAGAATTGATAAAATTAATGCTTATGTAATTTAGATAAAACTACATCACGATTTATATAAGATCTGGAATGATTAGTGTGACATGTGAGTTAATGAGTTTATGTGCTTATGATTCAGTTTACGCATGTTCATTTGTAAGTCAAGGATTAAAATTTATGATGATGATTATATTATGTGGATTATATTCTGATGCGGATTAGAACCTAGAACATATTGTTGATTTTGGTTATACATGCTTAGATATGTGATTTGATGAGAAAGACTTAATCATGATTAGATTTGATTATTTCATGAATAATGCTTTAAAGTTAGGAAATAGCATGAATAATATGTCGTAATGTTAGGATTATGGAAACACCATGTTTGAGCATTACTTAATGAAAAATATATTTAAGAATTGAATTTTTCATATTGACTAATGTTGCAAATAATGAATTGTGTGTGTATATATATATATATATAGATATAGATATAGATATATATATATATATATATATTCATGTGATTTTATTGCCTTGGACTACTGATGCTCAAGTTTAGTGTGCAGGAAAGAGAACCATGGAATTATTCAGAGAATCAGGGCTAAACACATGTGAATTGAGTAAGCCAAGGTTTAATCCAATAAGGGGTTGAAACCTCGTTGTAATGTGATCTTTGTTGTAAACGTAATCTAAATGTGTGTTAATATTTTAAATTCATGTTGTTGACTGGACATGTCATTGTGAATGTGATGTGTATTTTCTTGGTGTCACTTGACATTTATATTGTCCATGTGGATGGTGACATGAAAAATTAGGGCTTGAGAAAGAATCACCAAACCTTATAGGATTTTATATTAATCCCACTTGCATATAGATGTCTTGTAGGGATCACATCAAGTTGGAACTCGGATTTGAACTTTAGGGGTACTTTGGAGGAGTCAAAAGTGACCCTAGAGTGTATTTTTGGCCAAAATTAGTTAACCCTAGGGGGTACCTTGGGTTGGGGGATAGTTTTTACCTATGGGAAATCCTAGATCACCATTATGGCCCTCCAAAATTCTTACTTTTCAAAAGTGGCGAAAATGGAGATGACCTCATGAATCTAACTTGTCCCACACTCTTACTAAACTCTCAATTAAGAAGGGAGACAAGAGGTAAGACAAAAGGACTAGAGGGCATGTCTCATTAATTTCTAGGTCTTGAATACACTTCTGGGAGTCTTTTTAGAGGGTTTGGAGAGACTTAGTGGGTGTTCACCCACTCTCTAATTTTAGAGACAATTAGGGTTGGAGGAAGGAAAAGAAAGGGATAAGGGATTCTTCTCAACCAAATTCTTGTCATTTTTGTTGGACCAAGGTTGGTGGATTCTTGTTATGGAGAAATACTCTTGCATTTTAGCTTTGTATGTTATTGTTTTTATGAACATGTAAATCATGTATGGTGTTCATATATGTAAATCTTGTATGGAGTTCATATCTGCAAATCTTGTATATTGTTATTGTATGTAGATCTTGTTATTGTGTGTTGGGTTGGGGATGCAATTGGATTTTGTGTCATTTCTTGTTCCTTTGGATTGGGAGTGTTGTTCATGGGTGTTTAAGGCATTACTCACCCTTGAAAAGGGAAGAAGTGGCCTTGGGTGAAGGGTTAGTTGGGCTCTCCATTGTAGTAAGAGTCTCTTCTCATGGAGAGAAGAGGGAGAAAATGCAAGGTGTATGGGCCCTTGCATGCCATTGTATTTGATCATAATTTTGGGGGAGATAAGGGAAGATTGGATGGAAAGATGTATGTGGTCTTTGTCTTGAAGAGGAAATGACCAAATGTGTATATGGAAGGAATGTCAATGTAGCCTTGGAAAGGCATGGAAAAACTCTTGTGGAAAAATTTGAATAGGCAATGGCATTCTCCTCCTTGGAAAATCCCACCTTCACCCTACTTCAATGGGTTTGGAAAACTCATTTGTGAAGCCTTGGTTGGGATTTAATTGTTGTTTTGTGCATATATGATGGTTGTGAGAATTTGGATGTGTTACCTGTTTAGCCTTAGTTCTCCAAGCTTGGGGGTGGTCTCCTTGAGATCTTGGTTGGGAGGTGATCTTCCCATGGTTCTCCCCATGTATTTGCAGGTTTTGAAGTCAAGATGATTGTGGAAAAGCTTGGGAGAAATCTCCATTTTGGTGTAGTTGTGTGAGAGCAACTTTAA
Organism: Thuja plicata; assembly: GCA_018584345.1. Taxonomy (NCBI): domain Eukaryota; kingdom Viridiplantae; phylum Streptophyta; class Pinopsida; order Cupressales; family Cupressaceae; genus Thuja; species Thuja plicata. The sequence goes on along the minus strand of MU223073.1, from coordinate 1,969,495 downwards.
TGTTGCATGGTTACTCTTTTTGTATTGAGATTCACTTCTTGTTGAATGTTGTAATGTCCATATTGAAAACTTGTCAAGTAAGATGTGAAAAGCTCTTATTCATTATGTAATAGTTTTCATAACATGAGAAATCTTGTAGATTTAGGAACCTTGTAATCTCTATAATGTAATTGATTTTAATTTTTCAAGTTTTATAAATAAAAAAAACTTCATTATTCCTTTGGAAATCTGAATTCTATTGCATTAGGATCAATACTCTACCTTAAAATTTTCATTGTAACCCCAATCCTTGAGAAGGAAAGATAAGCTTGCTAATATTAGTAAATCAAACAAATTAGTATATTAATGTAAAAAAATCATCTAATATTAATATTCAATTTATAGTTTTCATAGTGTATTGCACTAATAAACAAATAAAATGCATACAAATTACTACTCCAAAAAGAAAATCAATAATCAACATGATAGAAGCAAAAATAAACCATACTATACCAAAGACATTTTCCAGATTTTAGAGCAAAATTGCTCTCTGGAAAATGTATGGGGAGGGAATTAATCCCCCTTTACACAGAGAATATTCCCTTTTTGTTCCCCTCACTAAACCTCCTTAATTACCCTCTAATTACCTTCTTTATTGCTAATGCATAGTTTTAATTAATGGGGAGGCTTAATGTTTTACACCCATCCCCGTGGGCCCCACACATACCTTTTCCCCTTACCTTTTTACCCCTCTTGTTTGGCATAGGGAAGGGACTTGGGTTAAATGTTGCTAAGAAAATTTAATAAAAAAGGCTGCAAACAAGTTACTTGGGCTTAGCACCCCTCACCCCAAGATTCATGCCACCTTCCTTACTGACTTGTCCTTGTTGCTGACAAGGTCAACCCTCCCAAATCCATGCGAAAATCCCTTGTCTTTAAATGTTGCCTTCACATTATATTTTATGCATATTGAATGGGAAAATCTTGAGGTGGTCCCCACCTCCACCTTGGAACATGCAAATGCCCTTGATTCAAAAGGCTTTCCCTTGCTTAGAAACTCACGCAGCTTTGGGTAGATTTGGGTTTTCCCCACACCCCACCCACTTGGCAAGTGGGCCTTGGGAATAGGGGTGATGGGTGATGGGATAGGCTAGTAAGCTAGTTAGTAGGTTTAGATTAGTAGGGTTAGTTAGGTTAGTTGTTTAGGATTAGTATTAATAGATTCTTTTTAGCATGTTCAGATTTAAATTAAGTATGGAATCAACTTCTAATATATTTTATCCTATGGAAAATTACTTAAAATAGATAGTTTAGGTTAGTTAAATAGATTTTTTTTTTTTTTTTATTTTGAATTATGTAAGTTCATTTTATAGATATATTTGTTACTTAATGGTGAAAGTTAATTACTAGATTGATAGTTTTAGTTTCTATGTAAAATATAGATATCGATTATGTTAATGAGATTATACTTCTATTATTTGCCCTAATTAGAATAATAGTTTAGCAGTTTACATTATTAATTAAAATGGAATAGCCTATTTCAAAAATAGATTTATTCGATTAATTTGAAATGTATAGTTAGTTGTTAATTTAATTTTATTCTGTTAATTAGATTATATTGCTCATGGGTTAAAAAGGGCTAGAGGTTAATTTAATTTTTTTTACTAGAGGTTAATTTTATTATTTTTTTTGGAGGTTAATTGAATTTTCTATTAGGGGATTGATGGACTATAGTTGCATGTGTGTATTTTTGTTAAGGGGAGAATTTAATTAAAATTGATTTTTGTAGGATAAGAATTAGATTAGATTTTGGTTATTAGATTTAAATTAGTAGTTAATGTCAAAAGAGAATTGGTACTAGATTTTAAAGGATTAAGTTGTAATCAAGGTTAAGAATTAAAGTAACACTATGACAACCTAAATCAACATATGATCTTATCAATTAAATTACCATCACGATACTACACATGGTTAAGCATAAAACCATAGTTAATTCAACTTGACCCAAGAGTTCATGTAGCCTGTACAACAAGTTGATGCTCCAACTTTGCATCCGTATATGGCGTAACCCTAATTCAATCTTTGAATATACATTGCAACTCGAAGATTAACTTCATCATGTTATCACCTTTCCTCAACACATCCATTGTTAGTTGTATGTACTTGTATTTTTTTTTTAAAAAAAAATTGTCTGTTTGTTTTGCCCTAGTTTTGGGCATGACATAATAATAATATATACATGAATTAAAAATTAATTAAGGGCCCAAAGTAGGCCAAGTCGACAATCTTAGAGGAGGGTGCGTAATTGTTATAACCCCATATATATTGGTATGATTCTAGGGAAGAAGGTATCAAAAAATAACATGCTCTTTTTCCCTCAAGAATAAATATGCAGCGATTTGTTCTTCCATTATATGGTGTGAATTCAGCTTTGGAATGCAAGATATTTTTCACAGTGATCTACATGCGAATTGGAGCAGCAAGTAGGGTGATCTTTGACTATGAATTGGAGTAGAAATATAATACTTGTCATAATTTTTTGTTACTTGCCAAGGATCGATATTTACCCTACCTAGGGTTTGATCACCATTCAACATAATTTGAAGGTCAGAATTTGCATAATTTGGACCTCGGATTCAATCACATAAAGGGCTGTAATTTTGGACTTGTGTAGGTGCAATTACATATCACATCAATATTGGAGTTGTAGATCTAAAACAAGGGCAAACTTGTCAAGTAAAATTGGTGTACAAAATTGGTACTATCCTTCCATCTTTCTTTGTGAATAATTTTTGTCAATTTTATTCATATATTGTTTCAGTTTTAAAATTCATCTATAGATTTTATTTTCCTTGTATAGAACTAAAAATATCAACATTTTTCATCTACCAACACCATAATCCAATTGCAAGGTGAAATATGTCGATATGCCACAATGGTGAGCAAATAATAAAGCTCAATCTAACATATTGTCCACCAAAATATTCATACTTCACAGTTTCTATGTGCAGATAATTGATATCATCACCAAAGGTTTCAATAAGGCCCGAGACCTTTGGATATACCTTCTACATTCTTCTCCACCAATATTCACTCATCTACAACAACATATATGTATGTTGGTGACACTATAGTACTCCTAGATACATAAGGACACTACAGAACACAACTCTTAAACATTTGTATCTATCTTAAAGAAACCAACTATAAGTTTGACATCAATGACACCATAACATCCATATGTGCAACAAATTTGTGGTCTAATTTACATAAGATTTGAAGGTGGTGTAAGGAATGTCATTAGATCTAGTGAAAGAATTTTGTGGCTAACTTATAGTCATTTCATAGGAGAATTGAATAAGAATTCATAACAAATTTTGAAGGAAGTAATTGTGGTCATCCATAATCATATTATAAGAAATTTATTGAAGATGATATAACACATTTGTAGAAGAGATTTTGTGGATCCATCATCTGTTGATTAAGTAATGTTACCTAGGTGGAAGTTTGAATGAGGGGTTCATGCCTCTAAGTGAATGAGGGGTTGTACCTCTAATGGACAAGACTTCACATAATGAGGAGTTGGTGGCTCTAAATTTGTAAAAGAAATTATTATATAAAACAAGTATTTTGTCATGGTTTTTTCCTATAAGAGATTCCACATAAATGTGTTATTGTGTTCTTTGTGTTTGTGTGATCATTATAAATTAGTAATTGATGCAATTATGATTGATAAAATTTAAATTAGTGAAAATAATTGTTATATTGATTCAATCTCCCCTCTTTAGTATAACTATGTGCTCAACAGTGGTAATGTTCTACTACCATCTAAAAAGTGATAGATCAATGTACTTTCATCATTTGGAGTAATAGGATGATTTCCAAGAGGAGTAGACTTACATTCTTCCTTAGCAATCCATCTCTAATTTGCAAGCTATTGATACAACTGCTTGTTTTATTTTCCTTGATAAAAAGTTCTCAATCAGTCAATTCTTCAATATCTACTTGTTTATTTCTTTTCATTGGCTTGATATTTCTTAGAGTCACCACCCACAAATGGGAAACTGTAGACACCTAAATTTTACCATATGTATCTCAAGCATTCCAAATTGTAAATCTCAACCAAATGCTTCAAAATATCATCTCAATGCAAAACAAATGGACCAAATCAAATGGACAAAATTCAAATCAAATTAAAAGATCAAATAATTAAATTCAAGCCTAAAGGGATTAATCAAATTATGCAATTGATTTTTCAATTGTATAGTTCAAATCAAAAAGGATCAAATCC
>MU223073.1:1917366-1948066 GCA_018584345.1 Thuja plicata | reverse complement strand
TATATATATTGGTGCTATTCTAGGGAAGATGGTATCAAAAGCATAACATGCCCTTCTTCCCTCAAGAATAAATAAGCAACGATTTGTTCTTCCATTATATGGTGTGAATTTAGCTTTGGAATGCAAGATATTTTTCATAGCGATCTACATGCAAATTGGAGCAGCAAGTAGGGTGATCTCTGATATGATTTGGAGAAGCAATATAATACTTGTCATAAATTGTTGTTACTTGCCAAGGATCGATATTTACCCTACCTATGGTTTTATCACCATTCAACATAATTTGAAGGGAAAAATTTGCATATTTTGGAACTCGGATTCAACCACATAAAGGGCTGCAATTTTGGACCTGTGTAGATGCAATTACATATCACATCAACATTGGATTTGCAGATCTAAAAGAAAGGGCGGACTTGTCAAGGAAAATTGGTGTACAAAATTGGTACTATCCTTCCATCTTTCTTTGTCAATTTTATTCATATATTGTTTCAGTGTTAAAAGCCATATATAGATTGTATTTTCCTTGCATATAACTGAAAATATCAACATGGTATCACTAGGTAGAGGAAAGGTCATATTCATATTTTAGGAAAAACAATCTCAAACTTTTAATAATTGAAACATGCAAAATCCAACCCTATATTCAGCCTTGTCTACCCAAACCTCTAATAAATACTCTTGGGTTATTGATAGTAGGGCTTCAAGACATATCACTGAGTTCCAGGAAAACTTTGACTCATTTTCAAAAAACATTAAGGAAGAAGTTACCATAGGAGATGATACTTCTTATCTGATTATGGGTTTCCAGAATTGCGACATTCAAATAAAGTCTGGCATATCTTTACAACTATCTCAAGTCCTATATGTTCTAGGAATAAAAAGAAACCTAGTTTCAATATCAACAATTGAGTATAAGGGTTATAAGATTGATTTTATGGATGGAAAAGTTTTGGCTTGGACCATAAACTCAACCTTGAAACAAGCCTACACCATAGGGTTAAGACATGAGTGTCTTTATAGAATTGATACTATTTAATCTCAAGCCTTAATGATTGAATCAATTGACTCATGTGATTTATGGCATAGGAGGCTAGGGCATCTAAATTTCCAAACATTATCTTTTATGGATAAATTTGTAGTAGGTTTCCCTCATTTATCTCCTAGACATGAAGTATGCAAAGGTTGTGAATTAGGGAAAATTATCGATGTTCTCAAAAAATTCAAAGAGTTTAAAGCTCTAATAGAGAATCTTACAAGAAAGAGGATACACATTCTTAGAACAGATAATGGTGGAGAATACATTTTTGAAGCCTTTAGCACCTTTTGTATAGAATCGGTGATTAAGAGGGAGTTTACTGTTCCTTACAACCCTCAAAAAAATGGAATAGCTGAAAGGAAGAATAGGACCATAGTTGAAGCAGCAAGGGCTATGTTACATGATCAAAATCTTCATACTTCACTATGGGCTAAGGCATCCAACACTTTGGTTTACATTCAAAATAGATGTCCTTATTCGACATTGAATAATAAGACTCCCAAAGAGGCATTTAGTGGAAACAAACCTAATGTGAGTCATCTTAGGATATTTTGGTTGTCCTGTGTATTTTAACATTCCCAAGGAAAAGAGAACGAAATTGGAACCCTCGAGAAAGAAGGGAATATTTGTGGGATATAGTGAATCTGCCAAGGCCTATAGATCTATGTTCTAGGGCAAAGGCATATTGAGTTAAGTAGAGATGTTATATTTGAAGAAGACCTTGTTGGAATTAATGGGAAGTAGTACTGAGAGGGGAGGGGTGAATCAGTACCTCTAAAACTTTTAACACCTTTAATAATTTATCATTAGTAATCATTCAATTCTATATTACCAACCATTACTGTTATTCTTTCTTATGCATGTATTGTTTTTTCACAATCTTTAATAGTTTTCAACAGTCAGAGAAACATTCATGAAATTGATAAACACATAACACAAGATATGGTATCACAGAAAACTCTTGTTAGGAAGTAAAAATTGTGGTGGGGATAGCACCCACAAAACTTCACTATCTGTAGAATGGAAGGGAGTTGGTTAAGGCTTACAATTTGATCACTTCTGATGATCTACCCTGTTAGGAGTATTAAGGTGGAGACCTATTAAGATCTACTCTATTAAGAGCTTTAGTAACACTGATTTAAGTGTTCACTCAGTTATGAGATTTACAATAGGATGGTTAAGCCCACCTTCCTTGAAAGGATTTCATTAGTGTACTACACTTGTTAGAATGAGTACAAATGTTGATCTAACTACATGAAATCTACTATTGTTGATTTATAGATCCATTAAATCTTTTACAATAATAATATCACCTTAAGTGATTGATGAATACCTTTTCTCTGCTTGTTGGTAGCCTCTGTTCTGTTCCTGAAAACTGATTTGATTCTGTTTGTGTTCTTCTAGATGAATTCTCTGTCTGGTCCTTAATTTCTCTCCATGGCTACTATCTTCATTGATCAACAACCATTCTTAATGGATTGAGCACCTATTTATACAAGTATTTGACCTGTCTTGGAATTCACATTTTACAATGTTAACTCTCAGATCCAAGGTTTACAACTTGACCTTGATCTTTAGTTTGCATGTTTTAAAACAATAAAAATAATTAAAACAATAACAATTACATTTCTTCCTCCACACATAATGGATTTAAAAGCAAATCAAAAAGCTATAAATACAACTTCAGTGATTTATCTGACGTGGAAAGTCAGATCCACTTTTTGTGGGAAGTGACTGACTGTCGGTTCTTGGTCATCGGTTTGAACTTGCAGTCTGTCGGCATTCCTTGACTGAACTGTTCATCAGATTCCCTATATCTGTCGGGTTCCTCTCTTTTTTGTTTTTTCAGGTAGCACTATTGTTACTCATCAGGTTTCTTTTACCTTTTTGTCGTCGGATAACACTTAACAGTATTTTTCGGGTAACCCTGGCATCGGATAGTGATGTGCCCTATCTGTTGGTGTAGAGTAAACCGATGGTGCAGATTATGTTTTTCTCTAAGTATACTAATGGAAAAATATAATGCCTTCAATATCCCCCTTTTACATTAGTATCAAAACCTTATATGTCCATAATACTAAACTCTTTTGGTATGTATACACCATGTTTATATCGTTGTCATAATATGACTCCCCCTAACTGTGTGCATCGATATAGTATATGCATATGTACATGTATACTATTCATTCTCTGTATGTACATTATTTCCCCTTTCTTTTAATATACATATGATTTCCTCCTTTTAACTGAGGTGAGTGTGAACATATCAAATTCCCCCTTTCTTTGATACTGATGACAAAAATGTACAACTTATAGTATGTCAAAATGGTGACAAAAAATGTGCAACTTACAATGTGTCAAAAATGTTAGAATGGGTTGTTTTGATATCTTCCAATAGTTTCTCCCACTATTCTTTCTGCTTTTCTAGTGCCATGTGTTGCAGCTCTAGTCTTGCGTGCATATCATAAATGTTGTCTAGGACAGACATTTCTAGGGCGGCAATTAGAGTATTTGCCTGTGTCATATTTTTTTGCAGGAGTGTAAGTGTCGGTAAGAGCTTAACTTGGAGCTCATTGACCTCATCTCTGTACTTCATCTCTACAAACTGTATGTCCTATCTTTTTTTTCTATCCTGTATGATTTGTTGTTTGTGCAATTTAAGTGCTTCTTCTATGTTGGCTAGACTCTGTGCACTGGACTTAAGATCAACATCTATTTTTTCTATCTTGTCGATATACTCCTGAGTGAGTAGATCTAAAGTGCACAATTTATTTATTAAGGTAATAGATTCTAATAGAATTGGATCAATTGTACTTACCAATTCAGATAGCTTGACCTTTTTCAGTGCCACTTCCTAGCTTATTTTCTCTACGAGCTTGAATTCATACTTTTGTTCAAGTCTCTCTTCCATAACCTTCTTAGCATTGGTATTCTGAGATTTTATTGCATCTGTGAGTATGACCAATTTATCAAGCATTGGAGATTTTTTATCAATATCTTTGTCTGGTACAATCTATTGAAGTATATTTCTTACTACTTCTAGTACCTTGGCCTCTTTTTCTGCTCTCTTTAGTTTGTCTTGAATAGATTTTCTTTCATAGAGATTTTCATATTTTGTCAATGCAGTCAGATCCAATGTTCTTGGATCACAGACTGGAATCTCAATGATTTCATCCAGAGTTACTGGATTCTTATTCTTTCCTTTCTTCTTCTTTGATATTTGAGGGGATGCAAATGTATGAACTACCATAGCTAGTTATTTTTTTCATTCTGAATTACTTGGTGAAGGTTTTGTAGAAGATGCATCTTGTGTCTTTTCTTAGTGGGCACTTGTCGGTTATGTGAAGATGCCTCTTCATTAACCTTGGGTGTTTCTGCAGAATGTGCTCCTAGTTTCTTTTCTAGCTCATCCTTCTTTCCTTCTTCACCTTTCTCTGAAGGTTTGTCCCTTGTTTCCTTTTGAGTTTCTTCCTTATTCTGATCAGTAGATGTATCTTTCTGATCATTAGTTGTAGCTTGGTCTGCAATTGTATCTGTTGTTTCTTTGGCTTCTCCATCACCCTTGTATTCGGGTGTGCTTGTTTCCTTTTCATTTGATCTCTCATTTCCCTCTAGTATGTTTATTTCCTTCATTAGGATAGGCATGTTACTTTGAGTTGTGGCTTGGTCTTTGTCATTATTGGTGTCCTGCTCATCGGTTAGAACCTTGTCAGCAGTGACATCCTCATATTTTTGTATATCTTCTGCAGGGTCTTGCACTTTTGAGTGCATGATTGAAGTGTCCTACACTTGTTCATTAGCAATGTCAACTATCTTACCATCTGATGTCTGCAATACTTGATGGCTTTGATGATCCTTAAGTGTGATAATTATTACATCATCTTTCTTCTTTGGGTCATTGTCAGAATCATAGTTAGTGATATCTTGGATATTATCATCCATGCCTGTATCTAAGTTAATAGGCTCATCGTCACTTTCTTGATTGTCCAGAGCAATATGCTGAGGACTTGCACTATCTGTCTCCTCCTCTCTGTGAGGTGTGTTTGTGAGAAGTAATTATTTCTCATCACTTGTTGATTCTGCCAATAGATCCATGAGTTGTCTTCATTTAGTTTATGTCATTGAATCTAGCTCTATAAACTTGTTCTCTAGTACTTTGTAAGCCCTTATTTTGGCTACAAACATACTTGAGTGTTTCTTTAGTACTTATTTTATCTCTTCAACTTTGGATTCAGGAGGCATCAGTCTCACAAGTATCCTTTCTCTTGCTTCTCTCTCTATTTGCAAGGCATATGACCATTGTTGGTATATCCTTTTACCTAGCTCATTAGGTATTTGATTTACAAATTCTATAGAGGCATCCTTGTTCTTCATCATTGATTTTATGACTGCCTCTTGTATTTTATTCAGATCCTCTGGGTTCAGTGTATCCCATTGTCTGATCCTTTTATCAGTCATTATGCCATGAGTAGCAATGGATTTGGCAGCTTCATCTACCATTTGATTTATGAAGTTCTTCTTCACTATATTAGGCTCATCATCTTTAGTGTCATCAGAGTTAGCCTTTGTCCTAACCAACCTTTTCCTCTTCTTTGGTGGTGTGGTTTTGATAGTTTCTTGTCTTGGTCTTTTTTTTGGATGATTCCTCATATAGGTCCTTACTTGACCTTTCTTAAGTGGGGTGGTATCGGTGGCAGGAGTTTGACTTCTTGTCCTTTGCTTCTTTGTAGGAGGTGGAGATGGGGGTGTGTCAAATTTAGTAGCCTTTGTATCTAATTTTTTTCTTCTAGTTCTTCACCGATGGTGCCCTATTCATCAGTTTCCTCTTGTAGATCCTGCTTTTCCTCTGTGACCGATAGAATCTTCTTGAGATTCTTAACCATTTTATCCTTTTTGTTTATAGTCTTCTTGACTTCTAGACCTTATTTTATCTTAGATTTGGCCTCTTCATATGTTCCAAACCTTGGTTGTTTCTTATCAACAAGCTCATTGATCAGTGCCTCAATTGCACTTGTAGCTTGATCAATATTGATCTCATAGTCCAATGGTGCTAACCAAGTTGTTCTTGGTACAACTAGTTTGATATGTGTGTAGTCTGTGTCTGCCATAAAACATATCTCATCTTTGTGTTTTTCAACTAGTTGTTCAAGAATCCTAGTTCTTTCCATCATCTTTTCCTTGAACTCAAGGAAGTATGTAGACATAACAGACTCAAATTTGTCTCCTAGTGACTTAATAAGTTCACTAATTTGTTGGGTTACCGGTTTGGTAGTATCCCATACAACTTTTCCTACTGAAGGAAAATATTCTTGAAAATAGAAAAATGTACACATGATAAGTGATCCAAACTTACATGTGTCTCTTTGCAGACCTGATTTTGATCATATTCTCATCAAGTTGTTTCAATATGATCTCACAGAGATCCATCTAAATTCCTTTTGTTACAATCTTGTAAGTTGTTCTTACCGTTGTTGCAGAAATGATATTCAGTCTGCTAGCCTATTAGATTTTGTACCCAATAACACATGCACCAAATTTTATCTCTTCATCGGTGATTGTTTTCACTTTGACACCTTTGTTGTCTCCTTCTGCATTGGTGATTTTTGTAACTTCTTTCATGGATGCATGCTTGTGTGCCCTAGGCTAGTCGGTTATCGGATAACCAGTGACAGTGTGAAGAACATCCTTGGTTATTTTTTTGGGTTGGTCTAGCCATAGTTTGTTGTCATGCATCCTGCTCAAGACTAACCTAATCCATTTTGTTTTGAATTCTCTTGGGAAATGTAGGGCATTGGTTAACCCTTTGACCTTCAAGTGTTTTTTCTCTTCTTTTAGTTTTCCTTCAGCATCACATAGCTTCTTAAAAGCTTCATCCATTTCAAGATCACCTATTTCTGCAATCTTGCAGTGAATATAAGACCTAACATCTTCTATGAGCAAAACCCTAGGTGGAAATTTTGAAAATGCGTCAGCTTCATCGGGTTTTGATGCAATTTTTGTGCAGATTTTGTACTTAGGTTCTACACATGTACTATTCTTGATCTTTTTACCATATTATTCTTCTCATTCTTCATCTTAGCGGTTCTTGAGGTGGTTTGCATTGTATTTCAAGTATTTAGGGTATTCTCAAAATTAGAGCTTTTTTGATAAAACAATGACAGATATCTTTTGGTGCCTTTGGTACTTACTTCAATTCGCAAATAGTAATGAAAGATCTGTTTGCTATTGTGCTGAATTGATCTGGGGATGCTTCTGCCTTCTTCTCTTTAATCACTTGGTTTTTTTCTCCTCTTTCTCTTCAAATCGTGGGTGAAAAATGAAGTTGTCCCGTCGACTATTTATAGACTTTTTAACCTAAGTCTTTGCATTAAATTCTTAACGACTCATCAGAACGTGAAGATAGGTTTCATCAGGAGGACATTTCAAATCATCATCAATGAAGACATGATGCTTTAGGGCATTTGTTAACCATTTCACTTTTACTGATGGATATCAGTATTCTATCACGACAACTTCTAAAATTTTCTTGTTTACCGATAGTCGTCGGGTTACATTGCTAATTTACCATTTTTACTAGTTGACCAACAATTTTTGGTAAGTGTAAACAACTCATTATTTTTTTCACCGATGATTTTTGATAAGTGTTTATCAAAGGTGTTGCATTCTTAGATTTTTAACAAGTAAACTAATATGCATCTTTGGTTCATGCAGATTTTGACTATCTAGCAATTTGTATAAAGGAACTGATGAAAAATGTGACTTGGTATAGTGCAATTCCATACTTACTTGTTCATCTCAAGTGGGGTTGGTGATGTCACCGAATCCATTGGATGGTGTGTCACCATTTGCATTGCTTGGCCCAGCTTCATCATTTCTTGAATCTTTTATCCACATTTTGTCTCTTGCCCTCTGGATATCTTCAATGGTGTTTCTATTGGGATATGTGTTTGTCTCTGTCAATCGGTCTTTGCAATCTTTCTTGAGGTGACCAACTTTATGACAGTGTAAGCATGCCATTTTGGGGTTTGACCAGCCTCTAGACCTTTTGGTCCATGCTGTCATGCAGTTTTTAGCAATGTGACCATATCTACCACATGATGTACAGTTTGTCCAAGTGTTGTAATCCCATACATATTGATTACCGATTCTCTTTGGTTGATAAGGAACTTCTTTACCTTTTGGCTTCCATGCTTTCTTTTTCTTTTTCCAGCATTCTTCAGATGTGTGCCCATTCATCTTGCATGTAGGACAGTATTTTTCCATGTAGGTTTCCTTCTTTGGCTTTTCTATCTTTCTCTTGCATTCATAAGCCTTATGTCCTTTCTTGTTACATTTATAAAAAAATCCTATGAATGAAGATGTAGGTGTAGATTTAGGAGTACCTTTCATTTTACTTGTGCATACATTTGATGTGTGCCCTTGCTTTCCATAGTGCTTGCATGTCAGCTTTCTTGGTCTTGGATTTTCATAGACATTCTTTGGTTTTGATGATTCTCCATTTTCGGTGAAGCCTATACCATTTTTGTTTTTGACTCTTCGTTGTCCTTCAAGAAAGTCATCCATTCTTTTATTTCTTTCTTCAGCCTTTCTGATAATCTCATTATGTTGTTGCTGAATTCTAACCTCGTGCTTTAGCTTTTCATTTTCTTCTCTTAGTTTAGCGATAATCTGTATTATTTCAATGAGTTCCACATTTATTCTGTTTGCTTCTTGACTCATAAGGATAATCTGATTTGTGAGATCATGATGATGCTCAACATGTCTTTGAATTTCCATTTTCTTTTCTTGTAGTTTCTTTGAAATCTTCCTTCTATCATCAATAGCAAGTGTTCTTTTTGTTTCAGCTTGTCTAAAAGAACTCATCACATCAATCATTCTTACCATCTGGGTATCTTGACCGATTTGCAACATCTTTATTTGCTCTGTCAGATGTTAATTGATCTCCTTTAGATTTGTGATGTTCTATTCTGATGTATTATTTGCATTTGATTCTGAAGATTCAAAGAAATCTGGAATCTCTTCTTCTTGATAGTCTTTTTCATTGTTCCGGGTAGCCATACCTTTTCTTTCATCCAGCAGCTCTCTCATCTTGATTCTTACTTCTTTATATTGTTCATAGAACATCTGTATCTCAAGCTTTTTGACCTCAATATTCTTATCAACTTTGTACTTCACCATTGTATAATCTTTTCTTTTAAGCCTTTAAGCTTTCCAAGAAGAGTCTTAGCTCTGATACCAATTGTTGGAATTAATGGCAAGTAGTACTCAGAGGTGAGGGGTGAATCAATACCTCTTAAACTTTTAACACCATTAACAATTCATCATTAGTAATCATTCAATTCTGTATTACCAACCATTACTATTATTCTTTCTTATGCATGTATTGTTTGTTCACAATCTTTAATAGTTTTCAACAGTCATAGAAACAATCATGAAATTGATAAATACATAACACAAGATAAGGTATCGTAGAAAACTCCTGTTAGGAAGTAAAAACTGTGGTGGGGATGGCACCCACAAAACTTCACTATCTGCAGAATGGAAGGAAGCCGGTTAAGGCTTACAATTTGATCACTTATGATTATCTACCTTGTTAGGAGTATTAAGGTGGATACCTATTAATATCTACTCTATTAAGAGCTTTAGCACCACTAATTTAAGTGTGCACTCAGTTACGATATTTACAATAGGACAGTTAAGCCCACCTTCCTTGAAAGGATTTCATTAATGTACTACACTTGTTAGAATGAGTACAAATGTTGATCTGTCTGTATGCAATCTACTATTTCTGATTTACAAATCCACTAAAGCTTTTACAATAATAATATCACCTCAAGTGATTGATGAATACCTTTTCTCTGCTTGTTGGTAGCCTCTGTTCTGTTCTTGAAAACTGATTTGATTCTGTTTGTGTTGTTCTAGATGAATTCTCTGTCTAGTCTTTAATTGCTCTCCGTGGCTACTATCTTCATTGATCAACAACCATTCTCAATGGATTGAGCACCTATTTATACAAGTATTTGACCTATCTTGGAATTCACATTTTACAATGTTAACTCTCAGATCCAAGGTTTACAACTTGACCTCGATCTTTAGTTTGCATATTTTAAAACACTAAAACTAATTAAAACAATAACAATTACATTGCTTCCTCCGCAAATAATGGATTTAAAAGAAAATCAAGAAGCTGTAAATACAACTTCAGTGATTTATCTGACGTAGAAATTCTGATCCACTTTTTGCGAGATGTAACTAACTGTCGATTCTTGGTCGTCGGTTTGAACTTGTAGTCTGTCGGCGTTCCTTGACTGAACTATTCATCGGGTTCCCTGTATCTGTCGGGTTCCTATCTTTGTTGTTCTATCGGGTAGCACTGTTGTTACTCATCGGGTTTCTTTTACCTTTTTGTCATCGGATAACACTTAACAGTGTTTGTTGGGTAACCTTGGCATCGGATAGTGTTGTGCCATGTCTGTCAGTGTAGAGTAAACCGATGGTGAAAATTATGTTTTTCTCTAAGTATACTAATGGAAAAATATAATGCCTTCAGACTTGTATTCTCGACCTCTAAGGATATAACATGTGATGACTTATTTCAGTCCAACCCTAGTGAGAATCAGAGGGAGTATATTGATGTTATTGAATATGATCCAATACCTATAAGTGAACCTAGCACTTCCATCTACAAGAAAAGACCATTTTGGGCCACTAAAATGTTGGAAGATGCAAACAACTATGCACCTTCGGCTAGAAATTTCAGAGAAAGTAAGAGACCTAAGAGGTATACTAACTATGTTGAATTCATGAGTGAGCTTATAAATTCTGAACCTTCTTCTGTTTGTGATGCACTTAAAATTTGAGCTTGGAAAGATGTAATGTCAGAAGAATATGGATCTATAATGAAGAATGATGTGTGGGATATTGTTCCTAGACCCAAAAAATCCATGGTATCATCAAAATGGATATTCAAAATCAAACATGTTGTGGATGGTAGTATTGAGAATTATAAAGCCAGATTCATAGCCAGGGGGTTCACTCAAAAGGAAGGAATACATTATGAGGAGACTTTTACTCATGTTACTTGATATTCCTCGGTTAGGGAAATTATTGCCATTGCAGCTTCCAAAGGTTGGAAGATCGGTCAAATGGATGTTAAAACTACATTTCAAAATGGAGAAATTGAAGAGGAAGTGTATATAGAGAAACCTGAAGGATTTTCTACAAAGGATTAATAATCATATGTGTGCAGGCTTAAGAAAGCTTTATATGGGCTCAAACAAGCTCCTCGAGCTTGGTATGAAAGGATTGATTGTTATCTTCAAAATCTAGGATTTTCAAAGAACGATGTAGATCCTAATCTCTATTTCAAGATATCAAATGGAGACTTACTGATATTGGTTCTATACATACATGATCTCCTAATCATAGGAGAAGAATACCTTATAGAATATTGCAAGAAAGACCTTGCAAAGGAATTTGAAATGAAGGATTTGGGCCTTCTTCATTATTTTCTTGGTTTAGAAGTGCGGAAACAATCTTATGGAATTATTGTGAATCAAGCGAAATATACAGTTGATATTCTAAAAATATTCAGTATGATGGATTGTAAACCAATGTCCACACCTATGGAAACTAATCTTCTCAAGTTGAGAGAAGTTATGGCTAGTTCTGAGGTAGTAGATGCTAGTCTATACAGATAGATCATTGGATCTCTTATGTATCCAGTTAACACTATACCTTATATCTGTTATGATGTTAATGCCCTAAGTCAGTTTATGGTAGAACCTAAACAATTACATATCAGTGCAACTGAGCATATTATGAGATATCTTGGTGGGATCATTGAGTGTGGTCTATTATAAAAAAATGTAAAACTGGAACTTCATCATTTTACTGACTTGGATTGGGTAGGATGCATTACAAACTAAAAGAGTACATCTGGATGTTGTTTTAGCTTGGGAGTAACTATGATTTCTTGGTTCACCAAGAAACAAAATTTTATTGCTCAGATTTCAAAAGAAGCAGAGTATATTGCAGCTTCTCTCGGGGCTAGAGAAGCCATTTGGTTAAGAAAAAAAATTGTGAGATTGTTTGCACAACCTATGGCACCTACTGTTATTTATTGTGACAATCAGAGTTGTATTAAACTTGTTGTTAACCCTATCTTCCATAGTAGGTCCAAACTTATTGAGATTCCTTATCACTATGTCAAGGACATGGTAGAAAGAAAGACCATTCAATTGGAATATGTATGTATGGATGAAAAAACTTCAGATATTCTCACCAAACCCTTAGTTAGGAACAAAATTGAACATTTCAGGAATAAAATTGGCATGGTGAAAACATGAATTTTTTGTACTAACATCTCCTTTTATGTTTTATAATTCATATCTCTTTGTAGAAAAGGTTATATGAGTTCATTCTTTTATGCTTACTTAGCTTTGATTTATGTGTGGATTGTGGCAGTTCACATTTATATGTTTTTTTGGATATCATAGAGTTGATATTATTTGAGTCTTGGAGACTCTTCAATCATGGATCCACATTTGAGTATTGGTGACATCATGGACTTGATGTTGGGAGACCATTACTCTGAGCACTTGGTGTATATCATGGACTTGATATTCGTTAGACCAATACTCGATGATATCATGGACTTGATATCTCATGGATCAAGGATCTACACTTGAGTATATGGTGGGCGTCATGGACTTGATGTCTGGAGACCATTTCTCTAAGCATTTGGTGAATATCATGGACTTGATATTCGTTAAGCCAATTCTCCTGATATCATGGATTTTATATCTATTGAGTCAAGGAGACTCTTGGTTGGTTAACATCATGGACTTGATGTTACATTGAATATCATGGATTTGATATTTCTGTATATTTGAATTTGGTGACTTAATGTTATCATAAATATCATGGACTTGATATTCTTGTGGACCTGATCAATCTACAAACAGGGAGGATAACATCATGGAACTAAATAATGAGAAACATGTGGACTTATGTTTTTATTTGGTAGATAGGGATCTACCTTCATACATATGGAATCTATGACATCTCAGGATAAGGTATCAAAGATGGTTATGTTTTTTTTGTTTCCACTATCAAGGATGATAATTAAGGGTGTGTCCTACTATAGATGGGATCTATAGATTGATCTTAGCCTCAAGACTAAGAGGGAGTGTTAATATTATAACCTTTATGGCTAAGATCAATTGGACATTTGAAATTAATAATAAAATATTATTATTAACACCCTTAAGTTATATTACTTGTGCAATTTTTATAATAATAAGGATATTATTATAAATGCAAGTAATAATAATATATACATGAATTAACAATTAATTGAGGGCACAAAGTAGGCCGAGTCGGCACTCTTAGAGGAGGGTGCATAATTGTTATAAACCCATATATATTGGTGTGATTCAAGGGAAGAAGGTATCAAAAAAATAACATGCTCTTTTTCCCTCAAGAATAAATAAGCAACGATTTGTTCTTCCATTATATGGTGTGAATTCAGCTTTGGAATGCAAGATATTTTTCACAGTGATCTACATGTGAATTAGAGCAGTAAGTAGGGTGATCTTTGATACAATTTGGAACAGAAATATAATACTTGTCATAATTTTTTGTTACTTGCCAAGGATCGATATTTACCCTACCTAGGGTTTGATCACCATTCAACATAATTTGAAGGGAAAATTTGCATAATTTGGACCTCGGATTCAACCACATAAAAGGCTGCAATTTTGGACCTGTGTAGGTTCAATTACATATCACATCAACATTGGATTTGCAGATCTAAAACAAGGGCAAACTTGTCAAGTAAAATTGGTGTACAAAATTGGTACTATCCTTCCATCTTTCTTTGTGAACAATCTTTGTCAATTTTATTCATATATTGCTTCAGTTTTAAAAGCCATCTATAGATTATATTTTCCTTGTATAGAACTGAAAATATCAACATTTTTCATCTACCAACACCATAATCCAATTGCAAGGTGAAATATGTCGATATGCCACAATGGTGAGCAAAAAATAAAGCTCAATCTAACATATTGTTCACCAAAATATTCATACTTAGCAGTTTCTATGTGCAGATAATTGATATCATCACCAAAGGTCTCAATAAGGCCTGGGACCTCTAGATATACGTTCTACATTCTTCTCCACCTATATTCACTCATCTACAACAACATATATGTATGTTGGTGACACTATAGTAATCCTAGACACATAAGGGCACTACAGAACATAACTCTTAAACATTTGTATCTATCTTAAAGAAACCAACTATAAGTTTGACATCAATGACACCATAACATCCATATGTGCAACAAATTTTTGGTCTAATTTACATAAGATTTGAAGGTGGTGTAAGGAATGTCATTAGATCTAGTGAAAGAATTTTGTGGCTAACTTATAGTCATTTCATAGGAGAATTGAATAAGAATTCATAACAAATTTTGAAGGAAGTAATTGTGGTCATCCATAATCAGATTATAAGAAATTTATTGAAGATGATATAACACATTTGTAGAAGAGATTTTGTGGATCCATCATCTGTTGATTAAGTAATGTCACCTAGGTGGAAGTTTGAATGAGGGTTTCATGCCTCTTAGTGAATGAGGGGTTGTACCTCTAGTGGACAAGACTTCACATAATGAGGATTTGGTGGCTCTAAATTTGTAAAAGAAATTATTATATAAAAAAAAGTATTTTGTCATGGTTTTCTCCTATAAGAGATTCCACATAAATGTGTTATTGTGTTCTTTGTGTTTGTGTGATCGTTATAAATTTGTAATTGATGCAATTGTGATTGATAAAATTTACATTAGTGAAAATAATTGTTCTACTGATTCAATCTCCCCTCTTTAGTATAACTATGTGCTCAACAATGGTAATGTTTTACTACCATCTTAAAAGGGATAGGTCAATGTACTTTCATCATTTGGAGTAATAGGATGATTTCCAAGAGGAGTAGACTTACATGCTTCCTTAGCAATCCATCTCTAATTTGCAAGCTATTGATACAACTGCTTGTTTGAGTTTCCTTGATAAAACGTTCTCAATCAATCAATTCTTCAATATCTACTTGTTTATTTCTTTTCACTGGCTTGATATTTCTTAGAGTCACCACCTACAAATGGGAAACAAACTTACATAATCATGGTATTATTTTATTTGCAAACAACAAATAAAACTCTATCAAGAGCTTTTAAACAATAGATGTCTTTAATAAAATATTTCACTAACCCGAGAAAAAACCACTAGACTATAAACATACAACAATAACGTATTACCCAAAAGAGTCATCAATTTGTTAGTTGTCCTTTTTGGGAATTATCTAGTTTCTTATTTGAAAGATTCTAAAGAGTGGTCATTTCTTATATTTGAAGGCTTCAATTCAATGACCGATCAACAACAAGCAAGTACAAAATTTCCTTTCTCTATATTTCAAGTTTTGCAAGGCCTACAAGGTAGCCCTCTCATAACACATGACTTTATAATGTATTTAACTAGGGTATTGTATAAAAAAAATGTTCTCACAAAGATATACCAAAAAAATATGATTTACTTAGAATTTGGCTTAATTGTTGAAGATGGTCAATTAGTAGCTCTTTAAACATATACTTAAAAATTAATTTAAAGAGAAAATGAAAAAAATTGAATGATTTCACATTTAGGCTTGCTTCTAAACAAGAAACATGGTATCTTCTAGACTAGTGCCTTCCTATTGTAATAAATTCAAATTAGAGTATGTAAATTTATCCTTATTAGTGGGTTTTAAGTATGAATGCAGTAAAATATGCCCCATACTAGTGGAAACTGTTGCAATTATTTATTAAATCCTTAACATATTACCCAATTATTTATGCTTTGTTTAAAGCACTTTTCTATTTTCCTTGAAAAGAAGCAGAGAACCAAACATACATCATAATAAATTTGTAGAGAAGAATTAAAAAATCCCTGATTATTTCATTTAAAAGAGACTGAGTATAAAATTTGAAGATGATTGCAAAAAGAACATGTATCTATGTGAATGCATTTCTAACATAAAGCATGTTATACAGATATTTTCATTTATAAACTATGACCTTTCTCTAAAACACTAAGAGTTGGTGATTCTAAAAAAGACCTGCCTGGACAAAATTTAGAATCCATGTACAAGGCTCAAAATTCCCTTTTATAGAAATAAGGAGCAAAAAATCTTAAATCCTTGGAAAATGTCTCATTTTCATTTCACAATCACATTAACAAGGAATTACCCAGAAGCTATAATAACTCCACTAGAATACACAATTATGTTTTAGGCTTGTTACAAAGGACATTGAAGTTGTTAAAGTTATTGAAAATGTGTGCAGTTGCCTCTAGGAATAAATGCTTGCAACAAACTCACACCAAAACCCATTCTCCACTGAACTAAAATATTGTTGGAAGAAACTTCTACACAACTTTACCTGATGATGATGATGCAGAAAAATGTTTAGTGACTTGGACCAATTAATATGCAAATCAAATTTTTATTCATTTCAATTCACATTTCCTAGTCACTTTTGTCGGATAAATTGGTTAATATTCTCCATGTGATTGATACAATAATCTCATAGTATCTTTTATATCACCAACAAAACACCAACCAACCCATACTCTAGCTTTCAGAGCATGTTTAGACTTGAGCTTAATTTATCCATGTTTATTTATCCCTCTTCATCGATCTCTCTAAAAATAGGGGGACGGATTTTGGTGAAATCTGCTCTTCAAGATACAAAATCCTTCAATGTTCCATCCCCTATCCAAATGGGAGACATTTGAAAAAAAATAGCAATACCTCAGAGGCACTTGAATCCTTAGCAATGAAGCCTTGATACCTGTAGTGGTGCTTGAGCATATCCTCCAATGAATCATTCATGGAAAAAAATTGTTAGAGAATCAACTCAAACTTCCAACATCAAAAGTTGCATAGCTCAACAAAAATTTTAGAAATCTAATTTTTGGAGCCATATTACTTGAGAGCACTGCAACTTGATCCCTGCATTGGTATGATTGAAGAATATGTATCTCAATATTTTGTAGTTCTCCTCTTTAACATTATGCTTCTCTTCTTTTCTTAGCTCATTCTTCAAATTATCCTTATTGGATTTTCACAATGCCAACTCCTAAGATGATGTGCTCTCAATTGTAATAAGTGGAGGTGGTAGCTACCTCGTGGCCATGTTGCATTGATCCCTTAGTTTAAATTCTCCTCATTTAGTTTGGTAATATCATCCTCCATTTTCCCGACAACTGTTTCTATGAATATAAACATATTAATCATGAGTGTTGTAGCTAGAGAAGGAGAGAGAACTTGAGCAAGAACTCATTACAAAATTGTGAGAAAAAAGAATGAGAATGAAAGAAGAAGAGAGAATAAATCTAACGATTCAACTTGAGAACCAACTTCCTATGAAGTGTGTGAGAGGCATCTCTTAAGTAGAGATGATTGAAGGAGTTTTCATGTAACTCCTATGTCCTATGAGTGCCACATTCACATTAAGTGTGTGCCAAGTGTAGGAATCCTCTTAAGGAGGAATATCTAATTTCCTTATTAAAGGAAATACAAAAATGTGACATGTCCTCCAACTTGGAATAGAGGAAAAGAACAATATATTTTCTTTAAAATATCCTTCCTTGGCAAAAACTAAAAATTAAAAATTAAAAATTAAAAAAATAATATTTAATATTTAAAATATCCATAAATTGTAACATGAATGCAACTTATCACATTCCATGTGTCAAAATATTTCAACCCATTGAAAAATTACTCACATGATGAAACACATATCATCCATCTCATGTCTTGAAGAGAAAATACAACCATTGTAAAAGTATTCCAAGAGACATAAGTGAACTACAAAGTCATTTCAAGATCATACATATCACCATGTTTTGGATTAAGGAAAAAGCAGGTTGTGAGGGGAGCCCCAAAACCCCTTACAAAGGATTAAAAAAGATATTCAATAAAGACTACCAAAACAAAACACTTCCAGAAGAAAGAAACCCAGCAGGACCAGACCAACAACCAGCAGCAGAACCCACCACAAAAAGACAACACCAACAACTAGACATCAAAAACAAGACAGAAAAACAAAGACAAGCAGAGCACTAGGCCAGATCTTTCAGAGTAGCGGTCGCTTCCTCTTCAATGACAGTAACATCATCCATGGTCTCATTGAGGGCCTGGGAGTCTTCGGGATAGGCACCTTCTTCCTCAGACTATCCCAATCCCAAGTACGCTTCCTAGGACCTTCAGCAGAAACCACGTCCATCCCTTTGTCTAGAATCACCTGTCCAGCGTTCCTGTTTGCCGCCATCTTCTCCATTTTTCCATTCAAGGACATAAGATTCTGAATAGCAACATCCATTTTCTCATTACCACCATGAAGAGAGACCCCAATGCACTCTTCAAGATTCTTCCTGGCCCGAGACTCCTTATCTAGCTTATCCTGAGTACTGTCCAGTTTGGAATATATGTTGTTAAACTCAATATGCATCAAATTGTCCATAGCATAGGAAATATCGACTTTGAGTTTAGCCTTCTAGAGGAAAACCAGTGAGGAATCCAGATTTCCCTCAAGAGGGCTAAAACTCTGATGAGTCGTCTCCTCTTTCCTTCCAGAATCAGAAATATTATGCGTGACCACATTTTTTGGGCCTCAGGGGGAAGCCAATGAACCAGAACTAGAATAGTTCACAATATGGTGAATTTTATCCTTGTCTTTGTCACTTTTCTGGTTTTTACACTTGTCAACTTCCTCCTATAGAGTCTTGTTATCATCCACTTGCATCTCCTTGTTGATCTTTTGATTTCCCTCCATCTTCTGCTGGCCCTTCTTTGGAGAATTCCCAACTTCTTGAGCAGTAGTATCCACCACATCATTTAAGGGGCTACCCTTAGCAGAATTCACAACAGAGTCACCTTCATCCTTCGTTTCCATACCTTTCTCTTCATCAAACCCAGGCTTAGTCGCTTTCGTCCCTTTTCTTTTCGAACTCGCCATCACTCTCGTCCTCTATCTCCATACCATTTTCACTATTAAACTGATTCAAAAGGTTAATAGGGGATTTATTTATTCCTTTAGAGCCCCAAGGGCTTTTCCTTTCAGCCTCCTCTGAACCAGCGCTCACCGCTTTCCTCTTGCTCTTTGACTCATTAATGGTCGGTTTAGGGGTCCAAGTTTTGCAGTAATCAGAGATGAGCAAATAAGCCCTTCATGCAGGACATGCTTATTAGCAGGGTAATCTTTAAGAAACCCCCCTTCAAAAAAGGTGTAAAAAACTGGCAAAATTTAGGAAACTACAGAGGAAATTATTAATTTTATTAGCGAAAAAAATTTATTTTCAAAGAAAAAAAATAATCTCATTTGGTGAATTGTGTTTTTGTTTCAGAACTACCAAAATATATATTGGCGAATAAAAAAATGTATTTATAGTATAAAAATATATATTGGTGAATAAAAAATAGTATTTATACTATAAAAAATTTATATTGGCGAATAAAAAATAGTATTTATAGTATAAAAAATATATATGGGCGAATAAAAAATAGTATTTATAGTATAAAAAATGTATATTGGCGAATAAAAAATAGTATTTATAGTATTAAAAATATATATGGGTGAATAAAAAATAATTTTTATAGTATAAAAATATATATTGGCGAATAAAAAATAGTATTTAAATATATATTGGCGAATATTCAAAACATAGTGTATTAGCGATAGGAATACGTGTCAAGTTGGGTGCTATGTGTCATTTACTAATGACCATTTTCTGAGGACAGTTTGTGTAGCTTCGGCAGGCTAAAAAGAGGGTCGATGGCTCACGGTTACGAAGATATGCAATGGCCATGTTGAAGGTAAAAGGCATGCAGATTCTGTTTGAACGGATGGCCCACTTAATGACTTAGTCTCAAGATGATCAAAATCTATCAAGCAAGTCATTAAGTCACAGTGACACATGTCCAAGATGGTGACGTGGGCCCTGTTGCATAAAGTTTTGATGGATATTAAACTACGGATGAATCCAATGGCTAACTTAATTGCTTATGGTAAAGATACATAATATCTACTGCTTAAGTGATCAAGTCTGAGTGATGCGTGTCCTAGAGATGACGTGGATCCCACTAGCATGAAGGTAACCGTAGATTAAAGTGCTGACAGTTTGAAAAATATCCAACGGCTGACTTAATTGCTTATGCTCAAGATGTGCACAATCTAACATATAAAGCATTAAGTTGTGACGACACGTGTCTTGGCGGGCCTGAGACTAGTGAAAAGTTGTTTGATAAACTATAGTAATATTCCATTTGATCCAATGGTGCACTTAATGCCTTAAGGTAAAAATGTGCAAGATCTAGTGTCTAAGGCATTAAGTGGTGTTGACGAGTGTCCCAGTGGGTCCGGCTGAGGTCGTAAAGAAGGAGATTAAAGTGCAGACAAGTCAAGATTGATCTGACAGTTGACTTAAACACTAGGTCATAAAGTGATCAAGATCTATAACATAATTCATTAATTCATGTTGACATGTGGCAGTGGCGGGCCCAGTACAGCGCAAGTATGAAATAAAGAGGGTGAAGTTTCAAAAGGATCGAACGGCTGACTTAATTACTAAAAGGAAAATTGAGGAAGATCTAGCATCTAAGGCATTAAGTGGTGTTGACACGTGTACTCCCTGTTTAAGTTATACCCATGGTTAGTGAAATGCTGGGTAAGGTAACTTGCATTCAGGTTAAAGAAGATCCAACCATTCACTTAAAGCCTTATGATGAAGATGCACGAGATCTAATGCTTAAGTGATCAAGTCATGCTGACATGTGTCCAGGATGAATAGTGGTTTCTATAAAGTGATGAGATCCACATGATGGATGGGATACTATTGAGATCTATGGTTCAGATTTAAAGTTTTAAAAATGGTTTCAGTGAGCATATAAGTTATTACTTGAGTTTGGAGTTGCCATAACCACTGAAGAGATTGAATTGAAACTGAAATTTGCAGCAATCTTGCGCTCTGTGTTACAAAATGTAGAACGGGTAAGTATTCTATTATCATACTATTGAAGCATTAAAATTCATACTTGTAGTAGGGTTTCAAATTCTGAAGGAGAAACAGAGTGTTGATAAAATTTGATACTGTTATTGTAAGAAACCCTATTTTCAGAAATGGCCCCTAGAATTAAGTTCACTGGTAAAATTGATTACAAGGACAGAAATGTGCGTGAGGATATTATACAACAGTTGAATGGGTCCACCAATGACTCAAAAAAAATCAAATAGATAATTCCTTTAAACCCTCATTTTAGAGTTGGGGAGGGTTTGTATGATATGGGCAGATGGGCTAGGGACACCAAGGTTCATATAAGTGGTCTAGGTATGTTCAAAATTGCTTTCAGCCAAAGGAATTCTCCTATCCTAGACTCTAACATATGGGAATTGGATGTAGGAAAATTGATAGTTCATGGAGTGTTTATGGATACAGATTTGTTGATTACAATTGCTAAAGCTTATGATAAGGTGTCCAGGGTTTTGAGAGATACAAATGGGAATGTATTACTGAGTGTCACAGCTGATCAAATTAGAAAAGTTTTCAATTTGAGTGACCTTTCTGTTCAGATGGATGACATTGATTTTGAGCAGTTCAAAGAAGTGTACAAGGATCAAAGGGAGTATTTCAGAATTGGGCCTTTGAAAAAATGTTTCAATAAGATAGGGGGTTTAATTATAGTAAGCCCTAACACACCAGAGCCCTTCAAATTAGAATATTCTAATGGAAAGGCTAGAGGGATGTATAGTGCCCTATGTCATGTTCTAGGAGAAGATGAGGAGGCAACAATGCCCATTCACTTTATTCTTATGATGTTTCAGATTTTACATCCACATTTGTCTATTGTATATGACTTTGCTACTCACATTGCTGATTTAATGCATCAAGGTCTAGTAAGCATAAAAGAGGCTAAGATAGCTAAGCCAATGGGATGGTATTTTATGATGATGCACATGATCTTATATAATAATGCTGACTATTTTGAAGAAGAAATGGATCTTATCAAATTTCAAGATGATGAAGAATTGCCAGTTCAGTTGTGGAGTACAGATTTATCTTGGGATAGGAAAGAGTCTAGTTTTGTCAATTTTGATAGATGTTTTGCTTCTAGGCTCAGATCACTGTTATGCACAGACAACCCAAGGATTCACATAGATGTTAAAACTTCTAATACCAATGGAGTATGCTAAAGAACTACAGATTGTTCACAATTGGGGTGACTTCATTCTATACCATGTTTCTATAGTTATCAGGGTCTACGATTTCAGAGGAACTTCAAATGTACTCCCTTACCAGGTTACACTCAAGATAGGTCTAGCAAAAATCCTTAGACAACTGGGTGGGCTACAAGAGGAAGCATTGACTAGAAAAATGAAAGGTAGCATTTTCCCTACCATCACAAAAGTACACCAGTTCATTATCACTAAAGGGGGATGGACACAATTTGACAAATAATTGGAGCCTTATCAGTTGGCAACATCAATGGTAAGATGTGCAGATAATGAGGGATTCATTATTGATATGTTCAGGAAAAGAACTAAGTGTTTAACTCTAGATCATCAATTTAATTTTCCCGAGGATATAATTAGAAATGAATTTGATTTGATGGAACAAGAAATCAAGAAGGAAAAGTGGTTAGCATATAAGAAATCCTTAGATTTTGTCCACCATTTTGATAGGGCATATGATCCCCTAAAATAATTTATGCCGTGGGTGAAGAAGGTAGAATCCTTGATGAGCATGTTTGAATATATTATGCAAGACCTAGACCAGAAGAAGAAATTAATGGAAATAGAGCCAGAAAAGGCTAAGGCTATTTTGAGCAGAGCTTCACAGGGAAGGGTTGTTCCACCAGGGAGATCTGTGGTGTACCAACGAAGAGGCTATAGCACAATCCTGCCCAGAGTTGAAAATACCTCTGATCCAAAAGGGAAGAGGATATTAGACTCCAGTACCCAATCATTGCCATCTCCAAAAAGGAAAAGGGTGGAAGGAAGAGATAAACAACAAGATGATATTTATTTCCCTTCCCAATCTCCTCTGCACATGGATGAACAAACCATTGCTGAGAAATTAGTGAAAATGGGGAATACAAGGCATACATTTGTTATAGCTCAGGAGTTGCAAGAAGGAGTGCCAGAGGCACCAAAACATGCTCAAATGGACTTAACAGTAGCTGAGTTTACTGGAAAAGAATTGGATCCTATCACTAAACAAGCTAGTGATGAATTCTTGTCAGATGATCAATTTGTTAAGGTAGGGGCCTTTATTCAATTCCTTTGGAGAATTCATATTAATGAATTCAAAGAAAAATGTCAGAAGTTGCAGAATGATCAACCTACTAGAGATAAAGATGACATTGAAAAGGAAGTGAAGCAGGAGTTGGTAGCCAAATTTGACAAAATCACTCCTGAAGAAGGTAGAGAACTGGTAAAGAAAGGAGTTCTCATTCTTCCATAGTGGGATCTTGTTGATTCCATTGTCTTTGATGTTGTTAGAAAAGAGACCAAGCCAATGCACACTAGTAGAGTCTCCACTAGTGTTAAATTTAGTGAAGACCATGCAGCACTGGTAATGTGGTCTATATAAAGGAAAGACAATAAGAAATCTCCTGGAGATGATCATGCTAAACATGCACGTAGCCTCTTGGTAAGAAGAGTGACAGAAACCTCCAGAGTAGAAGCAACTAGCCTTACTCTGGAATCAGCAAAGTTTGGCATGAAAGTAGCTAAGAAACAGGAAGAAGAACTCAAAAGCCTGAGGGAAAAGTATGAGATTGTCATGAAGGCCTATAATGATGAGGTGATAAAATCTATTGAAAAAGATAAAAAGATTTCTATCCTTGAAGGCAAACAAACAACTCAGTTTACTCCTCAAGGGATGATTACACAAAATCCTCACCAGCCCTCATCATCAAGCCCAATTATAACTTATCCCCCTTCTCCCATGCCATCAGGTCCCACCACACAAGAAGAATTGGAACTAGAAAAAGAAAGATTAATTTCTGAAAGAACCAAGTTAGAAGAATCAAGGAATAAATGGATTGAGGAGTCTGCAACATTTAAAGAAGCAGAGGCATGGGTAAAGCAAAAGTATGCTTATAAAATACATACCTCTCATGCATTGCACTAAGGAGTTAATTCCTACTGCCATTTATTCACAGGGAAAAAAGATTGTCAACATATTGAATGAATATAATGTAGATAAGGATAAATGGGATCCAATAATGGATAGATGGAAGGGAAAGAGAGTAGAATTGAAATTCTTCTATACTACGTCCAAAGAAGAAAACAATGTTGGCATCATATTGACTAGTACTTATAAATATTTCAAATTGCTAATGGACATGGACATAAAGAGGAGCGTCATCATTAGGAAGGTAGTGGCTTTGAGGAAAGAATATTCAAAGGATCATTATGAGATGTTTCCTAATCTTTTTAAGAAGAGTGGTGAGATTTTAAAAAAAAGCATTATGGCATAGACAAATGAATGAGGCATTGTCAACAAGAAACAATAGTATTATTACTTTCAAAAGAACACTTTTATTTTTTCAAACTATTGAGATAGTTGGTAAGGCCAGATCACTTTTTGAATTTTGGATAGAGGAAGTTGAGAAAGCAAATGTCAGTTGGAATGAGATTAATAGCAAAAAAGATGAAGTCGTTGGTTTCTCTTGGCCAAATGATGAGGTGTATACCTCTTGGAAGGACAAGTACAATGCAATTGATCAAGGAGAAGGTGATAATATGCAATAGGAAACAAATGACAATGTTGCCCAACAGTTTGAATGAGACGGGAAAATATGAAGATCCTACATCAACAAGAAGACAAACTACTTTAAATATATTGTAACAAGAGTGGTTATTAGTCCACCTGTTATTTTATCTTATTTATGGGTCATAGGATTTGTCTTTTAGCTTAGTCATCTGAAGCTTGTTGCATCCTTGATTTTTAAGGTTTCCAAGATGACTAAGGAAAAAAATATATATTGAAAGCTAGAAGACTTTGTAAAGGATGGTGAATTTACAACTGCAAAGCAAACTTAATATTTTTGTTTAGTTTTTCAAACTTTGGTCTATCTGAATGTATTGAATGTATTTTTGTTTATTTTTTTCAAGCTTTGGTCTATCTGAATGTGATGAACATGCTCATCAAATATTATACCTTCTAGCACTGTAAAAAGAAGGATGAATGTCCTTATTACACTAATAATAGCTCTTGTTAAGCTTATTGTTTGGCATGTTAAGTTCTGCATAAAGTTAATGATGTTCATCAGCAAGGTGTGTTGTCAACTATTGTAGAAGGATTATATACTTGTTAATTAGCCTTTTCCCTATATGAATCTGGAATTGGGAGTTTGAGAGTCAAGCTGGATAAGCTATATAGTGATTCAACAAGAAAAAGTGCTAACAGTCTGCAAGCTTCATTTTAAGGTCATGTGTAAATTTTGAAACCCTTGTCTAAAAGTCTTCAAGTGTAAATCCTATTTTAAAACCCTAAGTGTTGAAACAGTTTCAATTTTTACATTACCTTTTTCATAACTTGAGTTATGTGTCCACCATGTGTTCTTTTAAACGGGGTCGTGTTCAATTTTCTTTATCCTAAGTCTTTACCACTTTAATAATCCCTAAATTTGAAATCTTGTGAGTCTTTTATTTAAGATTATGTGTCGAGCTGATATGTTTTAATCTAACGGTCCACTTAATGACTTAGTCCCGAGATGCACAAAATCTATCTCATAAGTCATTAAGCGGTGATGACACATGGCAGTGGCGGGTCCAGCATAAGTTGAAGGTTAAGAAGCATGCAGTTCCTATTTGATCAGATGATCGAGATCTATCTCATAAGTCATTAAGTCTTAATGACGCGTGTCCTTGTGATGACGTGGGCCATGTTGCATAAAGTTTGATGGAGATTAAAGTGCAGATGAATCCAATGGCTCACTTAATGACTTGTGGTAAAGATGTGCAAGATCTACTACATAACCGATCAAGTCTGAGTGACGCGTGTCCCTGTGGTGACGTGGGTTCCATTAACATGAAGGTGACCGCAGATTAAAGTGCTGAAAATTTTAAAAAGATCCAATGGCTAACTTAATTTCTTATGATCAAGATGCACATAATCTAGCATAAACGCCATTAATTCATGATGCCATGTGTCCTAGTGGGTCCAGCTAAGGTTGTAAGAAAGGAGTTAAAGGTTTAGCATTTAAAGGTTGAAGTGCAATTAATTATTAATGAGACTTATCGATGCCAATATTTAGATTAGACATTAAAAAGGATAATTTGTACGAGATATGAGCTGTGATTAGTAAACATTCATTATTTTTCTTTTCGGGGTGAAGTCACCTTATATGAAACATTCCTTCAAAATTTAATATGGCTGCCAAGTTGTCAATCCAAAATTTAAAATCGTAGCTAGGATATGGTGGTTCCGAGGACACGCTGGCAGTCTACATAGTGCGTAACTTGAGTAGTTACATAAATTATAATCCAGGCCAAGATTTTGATTAGACATTAAAAAGGATAATTTTATGGGATATGAGTTGTGGTACATCAACATTCATTATATTTCTTTTCGAATTCGGAGCCAAGTTACGCAGGATACAAATGTCTGCAATTTTTGTTTATCGATATTCATTAATGCCCTTTTCCGAGGCAAGCCACCTTACGTGAAACATTCCTTCAAAATTTATTGTGGGTTGCAAGTTGGTGATTATTTTCTTTATATACTCCTCGGTAGTGAAATTGCAGAACACAGGGCGCTTTCTAAATTTCTAAATTTGGAACCTTGGATGACAGAATGGGTCTTCCAGTAGCTGAGGGATCATGAAATGATAACCTAGAACCTGTTATCCAACCAAATTTGGATATGGAGGAAGAGATTCAGCAAGATGTCCTCAGTCATCTTATGTCTGCAGCATGGGATCATGCTACCAATTATGCCAGATACCAGAGTGACTTGTTTGAACTCGAAGTAGAACATGACAAGGTGGAGATGCACGTCATTTTTGACGATCATGGCTTCGACCAGGAGGGGTTACAAGAGGAGATGATCAAGTTATTTGCTGGTATGTGCATCGACTGATCTTTTTTTCTTTGTGGATAGTATTATTATATTATAGTTTATAGTATATACTATAACATATTAACAAATTACTATTAGTCTATTAGTATTAGGATATGTAGGAGTCAAATGTCAGACTATTGGACTAGGCTTTTGTAATTTCCTCTGAAAGTTCAAAACTTCAATGGATCTTAGGAAAAATTTTGTTACTTGTAATTTGTAAATATGAAATTCGAATGTACTTTTCATTTTGGTTTTGGAAACGGTTTGAAGCTTGTCGCTTCTCCTTCTGGGGAAACCACAACCGTTCAGAACCTCAGTCACTCAGTGAATCTCAATTAGTGATTCAGTTACCAGTATTATGTATACCTAATACCAGTTTTTGAATTTAATAGTAAACTGTAATACTGTACACATATGAGAACTAGAAGACTCTTTTTCAAATAGCGTTACTATTTTTTAGTTTTACGCGTTATTTGCTAATACTAAATAGTCAATACATTAACATGTTATGTGAATCATGATTCATGAAATTGAACAATAGTTTTATAAATTGAAAAATATGTAAATTGTAATTATTAATTAACTTGAACTTTGAAGTATCTATGAGAGTGAACTATGATTCTATATAAAATTATAAATACCTATTAACTGGTTCAGAATGCTAAATCACGATGGTGATGGGTTCTGAAGTTAAGCATGGTTGTTTCGTAACTTCTCAACAGTTAAGTTTTTATGATGGTGATGGGTTACGAAGTTACGCCTGGCCGTTTTGTAACTTCTAAACGGTTAAATTTTTATGATGGTTAAGGGTTCTGAAGTCCCGACTAACTTCACGCGTAACTTTGTAAGGTGTTGAAAAGTGAGAGTAAGTTGCATGCCACATGGAAAGTGTCAAAGAATGGAATGTTTGCAAAGCTTTGTTAGGGTTTCTTGGTCATTTGTGATAGCAATTTTCGATAGCAATTTAGCAAAGTTGAGATAGGAACCTAGGGTTAGATGTACCGTTAGCGTAACTTTGGCAACACACCAATTATTTTCTCTCAGATTGCTGCCAAATCTATGCTGGAAGTGACAGTGGATAGTGAAAATTTTCTGAAAAAGGTAATTACTAATTTCATGCGTGTGCGCTTGATGAGATTTTAATTTTTAAAAGAGTAGGTGGCCTGGTGGCTGGTTGTGAGTTGCTTATAAGTTATTAAAGACAGTTCACACTTCATAGATCATCCTTAATTTTTAGAGTCGAAGAGCAACAGAGAGTTGAAACCTTCAAGTGCAAAAGAGGAGCTTACTGCTTAGAGTTTAGTATATATAAAGAATGGAGGAACAAGGATCTCCTAATGTTGATGTAGAAACGGCAAAGAGTTTGCCTTCAAGAACAAAGAGGCCAAACATATACGCAAAAGAATGGATGAAACTGTTGCCTGGATCCTCAAATTTGCAATCAGCTAATGCTTATGAATGGAGGGACCCTTATGCATTCTGCAGGGATGTTGTCTTCCCAAAAACAAATGGGAATGAGCTCTTCATGTATTTCTATAACAATAGATTGAGAGGCCCTCCTGTTTCAAACCCATGGGACAGGAACTTGGGAAATTTGATAGTACCTGAGGTATTTTTGGATATAGACCTCATGAAAGCGCTAATTGAAGCATACAATCCAGAGACACAAGCTTTCCATAGGCAGGACAAGTCTATACTCTACATGTTAGACAGAGCAACTTTTATTCAATCTTTCGACCTTCAGGGACCTATGAGCGTGGATATTGACCCAGCAGAAGAGGCGGCCATGTTTCATAGATAGAAAAGTTACTACACTGGAAGGGTTATGAGGAAGCATATTCCTAGACAAATTAAAGAGCCAGGGTTGTTGCCGAAGAAGGTTACAGATTCAATTGATATTGAGATTTTTTTTCCCTATTTCTAGAATACCATCTATGGTCTAAGCAAAGTTATTGGAATAGATGGAGGTTTGACAGTGGCTCCTGGCATTTATGTCATGGCTACATATGTTCAGGAATTGTTACACCAACAAGGAGTTTGATTATGTGGGGCACATAATCAATGTAATGCACACTGAGTTGATGACGACAAAGACTGATTTGAAAAGCTTCAAGTTCAATCACTACTCCATGTTGATGCACCTGATCCTCTATTGCAATATTGGCTACATCAACCCCGAGTTCATCAATGATACTGAGAATGCAGGAGGAATTGTTCCTCTTCAACTCTAGACCAGGTTATGAGATAGAAGTCACCATTTCTCTAATTCCATTGCTTTTTATAGTGATTTTGTGCATCCAATAATGAACATGTTAGGTATTGTGAGGAATAGATTTCCTTTACTAGTTAGAAAATTGCTAAGACCCCTAGCATTTAAAATTGACAATGAAATTAACCACAATTAGGGTGATATGTTTTTTTTAAGAATTTTTTCTGTTATAAGAGTGTATGCTTGCACTCAACCTCCACACTTACTGCCAAAATATGTCCCAGAAAGATTGGCAATAGTAGAATTCCTGTGGCGGCTTATCATGATGGATAGAGAACACTTAGGCCCTAAAAGACATAAGTGAACCTTTCTGGTAAGGAGTTTCCAAATAGGGGATTTCTCTATAGGTAAAGATGATGTGGACCAAATCCATGAATTCCTAAGACAATTCAGATTTCCATGTGCTAGAGCAAGGATGTATGACCGTGAAGACTTCATTAGAGGAGCATTGAGAGAAATGAGGAATCACAATTTAGCTCAAAATCAGCCTATGGAAGATGAGGATGTTATTAGAAATGTGCTCAGTGAAGATATCTATGAGGAGAGAACCCTTAAATGGGAAAATATTGTAAGGATAAAGGAATAATTGAAAAAGCCAGACCCTACCTTCCACGGTTTCTTTCCTGATCTCAAATACATGCCAAGAATTGACATGTGTATAGAGAATTATGAAAATATTATGTCTAAATTGCTAGACATCCCTGAGGAGAACGAGGAGGATGGAATAAACACTGAGGAAGTTCAACCTGATGTGGTGTTTATGATAGAAACAGAACAAGCTGAGCCAGCCACATCTGAGCAGGGACCATAAAAGAAACAAAAGTTGATGAATGTGCCACAAAAGGCAAGGCAAAAGGCACTACGAATCCTGCCAGGTAATTGAAATTACTTTGCTGACTTAAGACAAATATTTTTGACATCACAGGCAGAAGAGGGAGAAAAGATCCTAGATGAGTTAGAATTGGCTGCAGCTAGATTGGATGACAGGGTCATCCAAGCTAAAGAGTTTATAGATGTGTTGGTTAACAGTTTGTCCTCCCATTAGATTTATAATCTCTGACTCTTCTTAACACCCAAGGTGAGAGAACCATAGGATGTCACCAACAAATGGGTCAGTGTAAATCATCTATCACTGCCCTCTGAATTGACAGGTACAGCTCCTTGATTGTGTTTGATATGCAATGTATATGTCTTTCTATTGATCATCAGATTTATTCATTATGAATTTTAAC
>MU223073.1:1874195-1911956 GCA_018584345.1 Thuja plicata | reverse complement strand
TACTTAACTTAAAGCACATGCTTTATTTGATCTCTTAAAACAATAACATAATATTCCTTTTTTAATAAATCGGGCCCACCTTATTATAACTAAGCTTGCGGAAAATCACCAGAGAGGTGCGAAACCCGCACAGTGCAAAGTTCTTCTTTGCGGAAAATCACTTGAGAGGTGCGAAACCTGCACAGTGCAAAGTTCTTCTTTTCTGCCTTTACGAAAAATTACCTTCTTAGGTAGAATTCCGCCATGGAGAAGATGATTTCTGAAATCCCGCCGAGCTCGTTCTCGCTCATTTCTTAACCAAATTGCTCGTCGTTTGTTGCATTAAGATCGTTGAGACCTGTAGAATCGATCCATACCAGTCTTCAATCTCTGCCTGAGAAAGAACATCGATTGGAGCACAAATCTTTGCCGTGTTAGGATCTACAACCTACCCAAAATAATGAGACCTCAGAACAACCCGCCCGGCTAAGAGAAGGAAAGGCAATGACAGGGAAACCCGACAAAGATAGCCTACCTAAGAAAGACTTAGACCTAGACTCAGACTGACTAAACTGACTTGACATGACCATATGACTCCAATAATGCCAAAAAAAAGGGTGACTTAAAGTCAGACAACAAGATGATGATGAATTCATCAAGTCCAATGAGTTTAAAAGTTTTCTCTTTAGAGTTAAGCAGAATGAATTAACATTGTCTTTGAAACCAGGGGAATCACAGGAAAAGACTATTGAAATGATTGAAAAATTACAAGCCTATAATCCCAACAGTGAAACATTAACTTTGGAGGAGGCAAGAGATCTTGTGAAGAGAAGTGGCATGTTGTTGATCCCTGGAAGGGACTTGGAGTCCTCATTCTTAATTGACCAAATCAAGAGGCAAGATAAAGTTGTAGCTTGTGAATATTTTGGCCCTGATGGACTACAGAGGGGTTCTGGATTCAATATGGACAGTAAGACACTAGCAGTATGGTGTGTGGCCCCAGAATCTAATAAGCCCAGATTGGTTGACATCCAAGACACAACACAAGGTAGCCAATTAATATGGAGGTTACAGGAGACTACAGGATCAGAGATAGAAAATCTCCTACATCATGCATCCTCCATGAATAAGGCAGTGGTTGAGGACTTAGAGAACATGCTCGCAAGGACATTCAGAGATTATGTGTCAACTAGGAAAAAGTTTGAAGAGGAACTGAAGAAGCATTTTTTCCTGGATAAGACTGTGAAGGAGCTAAAAGATGAAATAAATAGTCTAAAAAATCAGTCCATTGCAGTTACAGAGGTCTGTGATGTTGGGGTCCAAATTGAGTATGAGGGGGGCTTAGCTCCAGAACTTGCAACAGAAAATATAATAATGGACGTTGATCAGCTTGTTGTTACTAGAATTGTTGAAAAGGAGACGTTGAAGAAGGTGCTATTGCACAGAGTAAATGTTTTAAAAGGGAAGTCTCAAATCATTCATAGCACATTCATTTCTTTGCCGGGGGCATAATATCAATGTTCTAATGCCATGTTTGTACTAACCCCATTATTTAATACCTGGAGCCCACACTTGAAATTCTTTGAGAGGTTAGTGTTGGTGGCTAGGAAGTTGCGATGAAGCATTTGGCAGATTGGCGTAACTTTGGAAAGGTTAATCAGTTACAAGATTAAATAGTTCAGAGGTTACGAAAGGCTTTGTGCGGGACTTCGCAAGGTTATATGATAGCGGAGATGTTAAGAAGGTCGTCACCATAGCTTCAGAAGGGTTCCAAAGGCCTCTAATTTACATGTTACGAAGTTGCAATGAAGCATTTGGCGGATTGGCGTAGCTTTAGAAAGGTTAATCAGTTACAAGATTAGACTATTCAAAGGTTACAAAAGGCTTTGTGCGGGACTTTGCAAGGTTATATGATAGCGGAGATGTTAAGAAGACCATCACTGTAACTTTGAAAGGGTTCCAAAGGCCTCTAATTTACATGTTACGAAGTTGCGATAAAGCATTTGGCGGATTGGCATAACTTCGGAAAGGTTAATCAGTTACAAGATTAAACAGTTCAGAGGTTACGAAAGTCTTTGTGCAGGACTTCGCAAGGTTATATGATAGCGGAGATGTTAAGAAGACTGTCACCATAACTTCGGAAGGGTTCCAAAGGCCTCTCATTTATATGTAGCGAAGTTGAGACAGGGTTAGATGAACTGTTTGCGTAACTTCGGAACTAGACCAGCCTAAGTTTTGAATCTTGATTCTTGATTCTTGAAATAACATATTAACATGGTTGCATGACTATGAGGCATTGAGGGCCAAGGCGTTTACACTTTACAGTGAGGAAAAAGGACCTTAATAATTATATTATTATAGTATATACTTCAAATTTCATGAACGTTCTACATTATAAAAATCATGAATACAAATTACAATAATCAAAATTCAAATTACAAAAATCTAAATTCAAATTACAAAAATCATGAACAATACTTATTACTTGTAATATGACTGAAATTGTCAATATTCAAGTCCAACAAGTACATTACTAACTAAAAGGTAATAAGTATACAGTGTATAAATACTTATTAACCGAAATTTGAATGCTAATTGCTAATTCTAAATCACTTCACTCACTCAGTGAGCAATCTGCAGCTTCTATATCCCACATGGAATCCAGCTCCTGAAATTGACTAGTAGCAAGAGCTTCTTCTTCATTCTGAGTTGGGTATTCAAAATCAAAAAATTCTTCATCTTCATTCTGAGTTTGGGACCAAGATCCATCATTTGTCTCAGAACTAGTAGTAGCACCAGCACCACCAAGTTTTGAAGTGTTCAAAAGCCCTCATCTTTCACGCATGGAATTCCAAATTGCCAATGCCCTATCATAAGGAAAGTCTCTAACATTGTACTGAGTTACAAACAACCTCAAGCAAGTTTCCAAATTTTTGTCTAGTTTGTTTCCGATCTTTGATTTCAAAAACCCCAATGCACTGAAAATTCTTTCATCTTCCACCGACCCCAATATCATTGTTTGACATAAATCAGCAAGTTTGAAATATTCTGATATTGAATCACGCAATACTTCACTCTTCTCTATCCTTTTCCAAAACCTAGTTATTACACCAAGTTCAAATGGATTCTCCAATTTTTTTATCTGCAATTTCATACATGATGCAAATTGTCTACATTGTTTTTTAAGATTAGCTGAATCTAAAATTCCTTCAATTGGTTGTCCATTGGAATCTGTATGTTTTGAAAACTCTCTGATCCATTCATCAATATTTTTATGAAAGATATGTGCTTTAGTTTGTTTATCTCTGAAGTTTTTCCAAAAATGAGGAAACACAAAACCCATGGCTTCAAGATTTTCTTCTCGAGGGAATCTTTCACGAATCTCACTTGAAAGTTGGTAGGAAATTGACTTCAAATTATCACTTATAGATTTAACAATCCTGTCAAAATCAGCCCTTTTAATTGGAAGTAGTCTGCCTCGCTTGCCCATCTTAGATTGGTGCATTGGTATTTCATATCTTTTCACAAACACACATAAATCATTTTTTGCATTAAATTGTAAAAAATTCTCAGCATGATTCAAATCTGTAATTGTCTGCCACCTGAAAAAATTTGGGCTTTGAATTGTTCTCATATCTGAGTACAGACAATCCAGGGCAATGCATGTCATTCTACGTAAACTGCTATACTCATGGATATACATAGTTTTGTCTTGGGATTTTTTAACAAGTTTGTTCATTAAATCCAGCATGGGGAGAAGACTGGCTAAAGTTAACAGAGTCTCTATATCACTTAACTTATGTAACAAATCAAGAGCTTTGTCTACTGCAAGGCGTTGCTCATATATTATTCTGATCAAGGATTGATATTCTATCAGAACTCTTTCTATTGGTCCATGCAAATAGATCCATCTGGTCTCAACATCCTTGAGAAGCTTGTTTCTTGGGTTTACTCCCTCTGAAAAGATCTTAAATTCTGCAAAACTTTTAGGACTTTTACAGAAGTAAGAGTATAGCTCGCGAACTAGATCTTCAACTTTTGACACTATAGGAAAATCGCTTACAATTTTATATGCTAAATTCATTCGATGGGCCATGCAATGTATGCCAAGCATGTAAGGTGCAATACTAGTTTGTAATCTTGCATTAAGACCATTCCTTTGGCCTTGCATAACTGCAGCTCCATCAGCTCCAACACACACTAACTTCTTGCCAATTGTCAAATCATCCATACCAGCAACTTCATTCAAAGCATTCTTCACTTCAAAAATATAAGTTTTTTGTTGTTGAATTGCCCCTCATTTTACGAACACATAGTAGATGAGCTTGGCGGACATGTTCTTTTACTGTATACACATGCATACAGACCCAAGTAGTGTTATCTACTGTAGTAACTTCATCTATGGATAATGAAATGAATCTGGACTGTTTTACTTTCTCCTGTAAATTTTTCTTTTCCACCTCAGAAAGACAGTTTGCCTTTCCCATCCAACCTTTGTTGACCAATGTGACATAGGATAGTGAGGAACTCTCAAAAAGGATAATAAATTACCATATTCTGAGAATTCTCTCATAGGACGCCATCTGGACATAATATGAAAAACAACAATCATCTGAACGGTCTTTGTCAGGGTTGCTTCATTGGCTGCATGTTTAAACCCAGCCTTGATTGGATTTTCACTACTAGCAATTGATGTCATTCTCTTGTTATGCTCTTCATATTCTATGGCATACTTAACATGAAGACATTCTCCCTTTGATTTCCATCTCACTACTGATATTTCTTGTCCGTCTATGATCTGTTTTTCATAAACCTTACCAAAATGCTTTTCTATAGTGTCAAGCTTTAGGTGCAACTTCTCTCTTTTATTTTTCCAGGTACAAATCTTACCCCTGCATTTTGTTGGTTGTTCATCATTGTTTAGGACTGGTTCAATGAACAAGTACTTTGCTACCCAATCAACCTTCAAATTTCTTGTCATTTCCCACTCCCGCCCCATTTGTACTTCCCTTTTTCCTTTCCTCCTACCAACATCATTATTATCTTCATTGCTAGCATTTTCATCCAACTGGTTCTGTGTATCCCTTATAACATCTTATGTCATGCCACCATTGTTATCCTCATTTGATGCATTTTGATTTTCATTTAACTCAATGACAACCCCGGCTTGTGGTAGTGGTACTGGTGAGCTACTGTGAATGACTTTTGCACTTGCAATTCTAGAAGTTGATGGAGCAGAAACATTGCCAACTCCAAAGAAAGCCTTTATGGTAGTATCTTTAAGTTTTGGGCGCTTTGATGGCATCCTCAGACCCTTCACTTCCCTGAGGAGTCTTACCCTGCCCTTCACTGCCCTGACGAACAGGAGTCTTACCCTTGTCTAGCTTTCCAATCCCTTCACTGCCCTGAGCATAGTGAGAAGTCTAAGTCTCAAGTTCAACCTCCCCTGACATCTCAATCCCTTCAGCAGTAGGATAGTCACCCTTATCTGACATCTTGACCTCTCACTAGTAACTGGCTCACTAGGAAATTAATAGCAATACTGTGAAATGTGAACAAATAATTGCTTACCTTGGTCCAGCTTCCTCTGAAATAATTCTGATTCTCTGAAATGTTGAATCCTTTGTTTACTGAACGAGACACAAAAAACTAAAAGACTAACAAATCTAATATTAATTTATATCAATCCATGATTCAAATTTCCATTTTTTTAAATTCTCGGGCTTTTGGCAAAAAATGTGCCGACTTGAATGTAGGAATTAACAAACGGTTGGAAAAATAGGTCGTGGTCAATATAACAATTAATTAACGGTTGGCGAAATAGGACGTGGTCAATATAACAATTAATTAACGGTTGGCAAAATAGGACGTGGTCAATATAACAATTAATTAACGGTTGGCGAAATAGGTCGTGGTCTATATAACAATTAATTAACGGGTGGTGAAATAGGTCGTGGTTAAGATAACAATATAAATCATTTGGCTATTTTAGATTTTATATGCAATTCATAATTAATACCCTTGGCGAATAAGAGACCGTTAAAAGAACCACGTCAGATTGGTTAAAGGCAAATATATTGGTCAACCTCGTCAAACGACAAATCTTATTCGCGATTCCAATGAATATTTAACTGTTACCGTGTCAAGATTGGGCGATTGGAACCACCGTATACTGTGCGCGATTCGCCAATTCCACCAAAAATATTTCCCAGAATTCGCCAAAAGGCAAATATTCGCCACTAAAAATTACACTGCTTATTAGGTTTCTTCTTGTGTTCTGCCAGGCTATGATTCAAAGACTTCAGAATAAAAAAAAGGGAAAGAAACCCTATCCTTGTGTCGAAAGTGGTTTAAAAATACAAAGTGGAAGCTATGAACCCTTTTCTATCTCCCATCCAAGGTGAAGCGGGCCATAACACAGGTCAACACTTTCCTCCAAAAGGGCTTAATTTACTCAATATTGTAATAATCCCTCGTCTTGGTTAAAAACTCTTCCTCCTCAGTCTTGGGGGAATTTACGCACTGCAACATCAAAGATCTTTTTCTCCTTAAAGAAATCCCTCCCAGAGCTAGAAAGACTCAAAATTTCAGAAAGAAAATTAACAGTTAGCTCAACATTAACCCCATGGAGAATGACAGAAGCTCCATCCCAGCTTTTAGCAAATGCTTTCGTTACCTCATTGTCAAAACCATGAAGTCGTTCAATGTAGTTGGTGACTCCACCTTTCCTGAGACAATTCCAGACCTCCTTCTCCTCTTTCCAATCCTTGCATGAGCCAGGCTCCTGTCTCTTAGGGTCTTCTCCCATTTTGCTTTCAACAGAATATAGACTCGAGCAGTTGCACAAAATACAGCTGATAGCAAAATCCCAAATAGCAACCCAAAAAATGTGTCGAGGAGGATTAAAAAGATATTTTTGTACTTGCCCCAAATAGCCATAATGTTTTTCCTAAAATCAAGGTGCTTAAATGTCATTTCCATAATTGGCAATTATCCTTCCCACATTACTATGCATCAAATCATAATTAATGATTCATTTTAATTCTTTATCTTGCTTAAGGCCTTTGTTCCAAGTAATAATTTCATTAC
Source organism: Thuja plicata (assembly GCA_018584345.1). Taxonomy (NCBI): domain Eukaryota; kingdom Viridiplantae; phylum Streptophyta; class Pinopsida; order Cupressales; family Cupressaceae; genus Thuja; species Thuja plicata. Next base: position 1,904,888 of record MU223073.1, on the reverse strand, counting down.
TTTTAACAACAATGTTGGCCAGACTATTCGCAACTTAATTAATTTCACGGTATGCATGAGATATTTGCACCTGATTGAACGTAGCCAAGATGACTTTAGCCTCCCTAATGACGGGATCTATAGAGCACAAGGCCTTATTCTTGTCAAGTAAGCATTTGATGATGTTGTTAGAATCACCCTCCACCCAAAGATTTTGGCATTTCAACTTCTTAGCAAGTTTAATGACCTAGAGAGCAGTCGTCGCTTCGACAACATGGCTAGTCTGCACACCCAAAAGGATTGCCACTGCCCCTATGCAATTTCCATGCATATCTCTAACCAACCCCCTACAACCAGCCTGTCCCAGGTTTCCTTTAGCAGCACCATCAAAATTGGCCTTGAACCGGCACTCTGGAGGAGATAACCAGACTAATCCCTCCCTCACTTTTTCCTTCTTACCTTTGGAATTAAAGTTAAAAAATAGAAAGGAGTTAGAATCAAAGCCTTCTCCTTAAAATTCGTCTTCTCCTTTGACAGAAACAAAGTTTTCCTTGATAGCACTGATATTCTTTTTAGCAATCACAATTGGAGGAGCCTCTCTGTCCATAAAGATCCTATTGTTGCGCTCATTCCAAAGATTCCAATAGACATGAGCAACCATCGACCAAACCATCTTAGAAGCCTTATTAAGAGTCGAGCAGATCCGTTACGCAAGAAAGTCCTTAATATTTCCTAGGAAAACCCAAGAGAGATTCTAGCCTTGGAGGATGTATCCCCAAATTCCAAGGGCAAAAGTGCACTGGACAAACAAGTGAAAAACAGACTCAGCATCATTCTTACAAAGAAAGCATCTGTTAGTAAGACAAAGCCCCCTCCTACACAGATTATCAATAGTTAGAATTTTGTTTTGGACAAGATTCCAGAAAAAGATCTCAACTTTAGGGATAAGATTTGTATTCCAGCAATAGGCCTAGAAAGAGAGTTCCCCACTAGAATCATTAATAGAAGACAATCCAAAAGAGACAATGAATTTCCCACTAGGATTAAGAGCCCAGATCAAAGAATCAGAACGATCTCCTTTCACTAAGCTGGAGTTGAGAGAAAGCTGAATTTGAGAAGGATTTGAGTCTATACTACTCAAGTTGATCCAAGAACCGTTCTTCCAGTAATCGGCAACCAGATTACCGTAAATCAGTTTGCACCTCTGAATGATACTCTTATCAACTGGAAGTAGCTCTAAAGATTTTTCCATCAACCAGCAGTCCTCCCAGAACCGGATTTTACTGTCATTTCCCAGTTTCCACCTCTTCCCTTTCACAGCCACTTCCTTAACTCCCTGAACACAGTTCCAAATATAGGTCCCATTTATGATATTGGGAGCTCGGAAAAAATTCTCAAGAGATGGGGCATTGAAGAGATACTTTCTTTTTCCAAATGAGATTCCATTCTCTCTCCTCCTCATACATTCTCCAAATTTGCTTAGCCAGTAAGACTTTATTTAACATACGGATATGCCTGATACCTAAACCACCCTATTTTTTGCAATTGCACAGTTGCTCCCAAGCAATTAGAGGTATTCTCTTCCTTTCTTCGGTTCCTAACCGGATAAATTTCTTCTGGATTCTTTCCATTACTTCCGCATATTTTGCGGGAATTTTGAAGAGACTAAAGTCGTAGACATGGAGATTTACCTACCAAGAACAAACCCATTTTGCTAGGGAGAATTAAGATTTGGTAGCAACTTCAAAATTCTAGAGGTAAGCACTTTAGAGATAATTTTGTACAAAGAGTTGCAAAGACTTATAGGTCTGAAAGAATCCACAGAGTCAGCCCCAGTCTTTTTAGGGATCAACACAAGGAAAGTGGCATTAATCTCCTTCAGGATTCTTCAGGCACCAAAGAATTCTTTAACAACATCAGACACATCCTTACCCATGATGTGCCACAACTTTTGAAAAACAAACATGGGAAATCCATCCAGGCTTGATGCTTTGTCCCGTTTGAAAGAGAACACATCATCTCTAATCTCCTCAGAGTAGGGAATGGCTTTAAGGAAACCATTGTGAGCATCAGAGATAACAGAAGGAATGACAGAAAGGAGCACTTCTTGAGACTCAAGGTTTAATGAGGAATCCGCAGAGAGCAAGCATGAGTAGAAATCTACCATCTCACTCCTAATATCTTCTTCCTTCATGAGTCACCACCTATCAGAATTAAGAGAAGAGATACAATTGGTTGCTCTATGTTTAAGAGTAGTCAAATGGAAAAAAAAAACTTTGGATTTTTATCTCCCTCCTTCAACCAGATAGACCTGGACCTCTGTCTCCAAAATGTTTCCTCCTTCGCAATAACATCATGATACTTGACTAGAGCCTCATTCTCTTTTTCCAACAGGGGTTGAGAGTAACCTTTCTCCTGGATTTTGTCCTAAATCTCCTTTAGGTCAAGTTGAATATTAGAGTTGGAGTTGAAGATGCCCCCAAACGTTTCCTTATTCCAATTCTTAATAGAGTCCTTCACATTCTGTAATTTTTTGGCCACCCTAAACATTGCAATACCATCCACCTAGATGCCCCACCAGCCTTTAAATTTTTCCTCAAAAAGGGAGTGAAGCATCCACATTTTTCAAATCTAAAAGGAAAGTTTCTCTTTCCGAAAATCAGATCAGCAAAAAGCACAATAGGAAAATGATTAGATCCAATTTTAGAAAAAGAGGAGAATGAGAAAAGGTACCTCTGCAGCCAGTCAAGAGAGATCAAGGCCCAGTTTAATTTCACCTGAATCAAGTCCTCTCTCACCCTTCTATTAGACCAAGTGAAGTTAATCCCTTGGAGATCAACATCCATGAGAACTTACTAGTTGATAAAGTCCATAAGGTCCAGTCTTCCATCCAACTGACTCCGCATGCCTCCACACTTCTCACAATCCCTCAAGGGGTTATTGAAGTCACCCATAACCAACCAGCTCAGATCAGGGAATGCATCCCTGCTAGAAGCAACCTTATTCCAAAATTTCTTCCTACTTGATATGTTGTTAGGAGCATAGATGTTGGAAGTCACCCAGGTATGATCATCTCTTATGTGATGGAATTTAACAGCTACAACATTACCTTCAGCGAACAACACTTCATCTCTGATATACTTTTGGTTCCAAAAAATGACAGTTCCCCCAAAAGCCCCATCCGAGCTACTTCCAGCAGCACAACAGTTTTTGAAAATCCTAAGTTTTTCAGCCTTCTCTTTAGCCATTTTGGTTTCTTGAATTAAGACTACGTCAGGTTTATGATCTCTAACCATATTCCTCAAAATATCTTGATTATGGATGTTATTCAACCCCCTCATATTCCATGAGACAATCTTCATTTCTTACTAGGAGTGTATTCTGGAATGGTGGCTTGTTTCCCATCTGCTATATTATGCTTACTTTCCATCTCCCGCATTTGTTTTGCAGACATCCTGCCTTGGGGATCCTTAGGGGTTCCAACATCTGCTTTAGTCCTTCCCCTAGTGGCCACTCCAGACTAGGAGGAGGAAAATGAACCATCTCCCATGCTCCAACTTTTTGAGATGAGTCATCAAAATCTCTAGTGTTGGCTTTCTGTTGTTTCCTTTCTTCACTTCCCATGTCTTGGCAACTAGGGGACTTTTCCTCTTCCGGGAATGAGGATTTAACAAATTCCAAATCCTCCAAATCAAAAGAGTCACTCAAAGGATCACCTCCTAAAATGATGCATTGTTGAGCATCATTAAACATCTCCTCCATTTGATAATTTTTTCCAGACTGCCCAGAATCTTCCACCCTAAAAGGCAAGTATATTTGTTCATCTTGAGACCCAATACTCTCACTTATTTCTCCTTTCCCATGGGTTTCATTTCCCGTAATTTTCATACTAGAAACTTGGACAGCCCCCTCAGGTGCTTCCACAGTCCTATTCTCTTTCCCTCCTTGGCCTTCCTCTATTTTCTCATTTAACCTTTCTGTTTCCTCGTGGCCATTACCTTCCCTCTTTCCTTCTTCCTTCAGATCGTTCTTGGGCATACCTGATTCTTCATGTTCACTACTATCTTTTCCTTTGGCAGAATGAGGCGTCCCCTTGACACTATTGTCTTTAGGGCCATCATTTAAAGCATTCACTTCTGTCCCATCCTTCTGGTGGAACTTTTCAATAGTTTCTAATGCTTCCCCTAGAGCTTCCTCTCCATTCCCAGCCTCCTGTTGTTTGATCTCCTCTGAAATAGCCAAGTCAAAGTTTTTAGGTTTCCAAACTTTCTTTTGCTCAGCTTTCTTAGCACCTAGCTCTGAGTTTTTAGCATTCGTTTTCACCTTCTTAGGGCAATTCTTGGCCCAGTGGCCAGTTTTATTGTAGACAAAGCAAGCAAAGGGCAAGGATTCAAACTCAACTTCATGGCTCCACTTCTCCAACTTGGAAACAATATTGATATTTGCAGGGAGATTTGCGAACTAATGAACATTAACACAGACTCTCGCATAGACCAACCTTGTTTTGGTTGCTGTCATAGGATCAATGGTGAGCAACTCCCCAAAGGACGAGGTCAGTCCCTTTAGCACATCTTCATTCCAATATTCCAGTGGGAGACCTAGAAAGCGCACCCATACAGGCACCGAGATGAAGAAAGTTTCATTGAAATCCATCTTGGGCCCCCATTTCATCAGAGCTAGGGTCAGCTTACCAAACATCCATGACCCCCGTAGAGCACAAACTCAAGATCTTCCTTATTTGAAAATTCAAAAGAGAGGAAACCTTTTGGGAGAGCAGCAATGTCTACTTGTCCTTTGAGTGTCCATTTCCTTTTTATCATTGATCTAACCACCTCTATATTCGACGTAGGCCCCAAAAACTTTCCAACCAGGGATAGCTCCATAGCTAAAGTTGAATGATCAATCAAGGGATCAAAAATAAAAATCGAGAACTCAGCCTTATGCGAATTTGATTTACATGTCACTTCCGAGAAAAAAGATTTCCTGCTAGGTCTTTTTCTGAATAGGGAGGACCACTGTTTCAGAAAACCCGTATTATCCACAGCCTTGATCCCCTCATGGGAGTCGCGTGATTTTGTGTCCCCTTTACCGCCCGGTTCAATGTGAAACCCCCCATTTCGTGGGTCCCCGCTTTGATCAGACTCATCATATGTTTTTGTTGACTTCGAGTTGTCCTTACCTCTTGCAGTCACCAACACTCCGCCCTTGCTGGAAGCTTGATCTCCTCCATTGCTGATTTTCCCGCTCGTCCGCTCCATTCAAAATTACAAGTTGCAATGGATGTATCTTGTTATTCTGTGTTCCTTTGTTGTTATTCTGTGTTCCAAATCTCAACAACGAAGAACAAATATGATACAATCACGAAGCAAGAAGCAATCCAAATACTCCTAACCTTTAAAAAATTTATTTAATCTCCCAAATTCTCCTTCCATTGATGACATTTGGTTTTTCAAATTCTCCAAATGGGTGTTGGAGCAGTACAACCCTATACATACAAGGAAGAGGATATTAGACACAAATAATATTAACAAGCTGTAGCTCAGATTTTTGTATTTAAAGTGGAGGTCCATGTGCACGACTTTAGCCCATTAATCCACAATAAAGGACAACTGAACAAATATGATAATAAATTAAAAAATCATATATGTTGCGCCACAGAACAAATGCATAAAATCCAAACCATATGGTAGATTTAATTACATAAAATTCAATTTTCATAACTAGCATTGATCGTATGATAATTGTGCATGAAACAAATGCATCTTATAATTGTGCAGTCACTTGTGTAAATAGTATATAGGGTTAATCAAGCAAGAATCTGATTTGATTCTTGCAATGTCCCAACCTTTGGTTAACTTGTGAATCCGGGACAATTACCTTGATTTCTCTCTGCTCACTATGATTTACAATATCTGATCCCCTATTGAATGGTAGTCCCTTTGAAGTCACATCCTCTCATCTTTCATATTTCATCCAAGAGAACGCATCCTTTCATAGTTTTAATCGGTTTCTTTTCCTAATCGTGGGTTTTTTTTTTCAATATGATAGTAGTTATGTAGTTCGCTCCTTATTTCCTCGTCCATCTTGTTAACGTTGCCACCTTCGCTAATAATATTACTCTTCATCGTTGGCTGGCTGATAGCCGTTTTCATCATTAACGTCCCTTATGAGTAATTGCGGTTCCTTAGTTATATTTATGAATGGTTTCTGGTTTCTCTTCATCAACGTCCCTGACCATATTGTTTCCATTCCCCATTATAAATTATTAATTACTATGCTCATACCATGCCGTGTTTCTTCTTCTTATTGATGATAATCCCATCATCCCTTTGAAGATGCGCGACCCTTGGGGTCGTGTCTCTTTGATCCAAAAGTATCGCACCTCTCTCTGTTTGAACCGCTGTTAAGAGGCTCGCTAAATTTGTAATTACTTAGTCTCAAATCAAGATTGTTATTAGAGTTACAAATGGATTTCTCCCTCATTACCATGATCGCTGCCTCTTAATTTGATCGTTGTTTAATCAAGTTTCAAGAGAAACCTTGCTTGCTCGTACAATGTATTGTCTTTATGAAAATCGCAAAGTCTTTTCAAGACATATTTCTCAGAACACGGGCATTCTTATCATGACGAGAATCATTGCCCAGATAACCAATGTTAGAGAATGAATTAAATAAGTTTATTTTGTTAATAATTTCATTTAGCAGAAATCAAATATCATCGGTTCACCATATCCATGTTCCTCTAATATATTCTGCCCCCTTATAATGATATCTTCTTTATTTATATAGGTGTATATATATTGTTTCTTATCAAGGGTCGGCTGGAATTTCTTACATATCTGCTTTACTTTATTATTATATTAATAATATGATTGATATTAATAACAATTTATAATATGATTATTTATTCGTTCATTCAAATCTTATTATTATAATTATATTTATTTTACTATTAATTATTATATTTAATCTTATTTATTATTTATTTAATTATCATTTATTATTCAATTATTATTTTAATATTATATTTATTATTTATTCACTTTTATGATATTATTATTATGTTATTATTTATCGAATTTAATTTCAGAAATAGGGGACATCACAGTTCTAGTCTTCTATACTTGGTCTCAATTTACATGTGAAAGTAATCTGGAACAGTACTGATTATATATGATACAAGCAAGAAAAGAGGAAAAAAAGGCTCTCTATAAATCATGCTCTCAAGGAAGCATCTAAACAAATAAAAGTTGTCATCTGCTCCACAATAACTACAGCTTTTTTTAATAATTGCATGTGGCAACACATAATCTAAATATAGCATTAGAAAACCATCTTTTGAATTCATAAGCCACCAGACTCTGCATCTAAAGTTTAAGAGCAAATTATCACTATAGCTCGTCTCTAGGATGCTCTTATGCCCTATGAACTGGATCTAAATGACTGTCAAGTGTTTACCGTTTTTTTTTGAATTGCAAAAATGTAAAGCCTCATTCGTCTTGCCTTGCAAACAAATATATAGCTCTTCTTGCTCTCAGAGTAAGGCAAGATGTATATATGCTTACAACCAATAATTTTGTATACAGCTGATCTACAATCACATGCTTGAATCAAATTATAAATCCCAAATAGGAGTCAATACATTATTCAAGGAGATATATGCGTGAAGCAATGTCATCAACAAGCCAATCAAAGCCTGCCAGCAGTCCTTCTCCAGTATAAGCACTGCACCCTACTATTTGCCAGTGCCTACTATTGTCCATCACCTCCAGATTTAGCACCTGCATGGGCATAAAACCGAACTAAGGCACTAATGCAAGTAAAAAGAAACATTAATTATCAGTTTGATATTGGATGTTACCCTAATTATCCATTCTATGTTATTTCTATCTACACTTTTAATAATCACTCTCTTATGCATTCTCAGATTATTAGGGAAAGCACAACACTAATAGACGGATGCTAAGCAATTGTGTATTTAGAATTGCATGTAGCATTAATACAAATTAAAATAGCCTTTAAAGGACTGATGTTCTTTGTATGGTATGGTAATTATGATTTATCTGTTAGATATTATTCAGAATCCAGATCATGTGTTATATCTCATTTACAAAGAAAGTGGGACATTAAACATAATCATCAACATGTTTCAAGGGTCAAACTTAGTTTAATAACAGCATTATCCAGAGTCCAAACTCTAGACTGATACAAATTCACATGTTTAATTTACAACTTTTCCTCTCTGAAAACTGAGAAACAGAGGCAAGAATGTTTCACTCTCTCATACTAGTAGTATTTGTAGTGATAAGTTCTCAGATGACTATATTGCTAACAGAAGGGGTAAAGCAGAGGCGAGTTAATTCAAAGATGTCAGATGTCTCCAATAGGGGAAACCAAATCCTGCATTTGGGGTAGCAGTTCTTGAAATATGAGTTATACTTTTGAAGCAGTTCTGGAATTATTTGGGGCGGAAATTGTCAATGAGAAAGATCTACAACCATGAAATAGGTGATCCATAAAACTAATTTGAACCTTATTTACAAGTTTGTTCATGTTCTTCAAATCACAGTCTCAATTCCCTTTAGAAGGAATGGTTGAGGAGTAGAACAATAATAACACAACACGGTTATAATATAAATGTTTCTAGCATCTCTAAGGTTTAAATGGGAAAACCTTGCCAACTTTAGAAAACTATATTATGTAATTTTATAAAAAATAAGAACAAAATATAAGTTTTCCTTTTTCAATAATTCCCATTGAATTAACATTTATCCAACAACACAACACATTTTGAATTCAATGCATGCATGTCAAGATGATATATTTCAACCATTGCAACAAGAGACACAGATGGTTCTGTTGATTACATGACCCAGATTTGTGATGTCACGCCTGTACGTCCAAATTCATAGCCCAGAAGCCCAGAGACAATTTCCTTAGACTTGAGCAAACTCCGAAGTGGACCCTTGCCTACTGAGGATAAGAGAGATTATACTAAAACAGAAAGTAAAAGGAAGCTATGAGCTATATTGTTGATCATTACTCTTTCTGATAGGTCAGAAAGCACAAAGCATCTACCCTACCTTGCAATCCATGTAATGAAAGCACAACTCATCTACATGTAAAATGAGAGATTTAACATAGTAAATAGTAAATAACAGATTAATCCTCCCCAAGTAAATCCAGATCAAGAGTAGAAAATAATCCAAAGCCTCGAAGGCCCAAAGTCACACAAGAATGCAGCTGAGGTAAATGCTAGGACTCTAATTCTAACAGAGCTCCTGGAAGCTAGAAAACTTTTATGATCTAAAGGTTCTCTACAAACCAAAGATATTTACAAAGGGATCAAGAGCTCGTATATATGCAATACAACTGATCTGGACCACATGACTTGGGTGCAACTGGCACATGTCAATCTGTGCACTTAGATTGCCAGATGATACGTTGCAGATGCTCAATCACTGGTTGATCTTCTTCCATTCAAAAACATTCCTGAACTACAAGCCAACCTTTGTCAACTGTAATGGTTCTGGGAGGAAATGCCTTATAGTTATCTTGATTGGATGGTAAGCTGCAGCCTGATTTGAAATGAATGATGGATGTTATGAAATGGGGTATCATTGTGCTCAAAAGAAAATCTGTAAGATCTCTACATTCTCTTGAGACCACATAGGGGAGGCCAACTGGCATAGAAATATTTGCAGTGAACATAATGGTCAAGATCCCTATAGAAGAGCTTCGGGTGTTAGATCATGTTGTTGTGAGGAAAGATCACTGGTGGGCACTATCTTGGGGAGTTGTTAGATCTCCACATCTCTTGATCTTACATGGACACCATATGTCGTTTTGTCTTTTCTTCAAAACGAGTGTCTCACTAGTTCAGTGAGCCTCAATGAACTTTTTCAAAGTGTGCTCATTTATTAGACACCACTCAATCAGTTGATAATCAACAAGGGAGGGAACTTTGAAAGTGTGTCAACGCCTATTTTTATTCAAAGTCCAGCTGGGATGACACATCAAGAAGAGCACAAGCTGCTTTATTTTAGAAAGCTTAAAGTACAATATCTTAAGGAAAATTACAGATGTTGAAGACCTACAACAGATGTTATTTGGAAATTTCAACTACATTTGGTCTCGGCAGAGTCCATGGACTAAACTTCAAGGCAAGCCTTACGACTTGGCATAAAAGGTGCTGGTGACTCATGGGGTATTCTTACTCAAAAAATAAAAAACTCAACCATACACCAAGTCAAAATGAATCAAATGAATGTAAGAATGGAGAAAGCATAATTATAGACTAAAAGAATCACATTTTGGATGGAGTTACTTCCAGGACCTACTTCAATGCATCCCACCCAGTTTGATTGGAAGCTTAATTGTTCACAATGCACAATAGCCCATAGAAAGCTCAAGAGTAGCAACATTGGAGAGGCCTTTTACCTTGCTAACTACATGTTGGATTTGAACCTCTAAGCTAGCTTGAGGATCAATTATCTTTATTGTGTTGGTCATCCTTGGTTTGGTGGGTAAATTCTATAACACTAAATCATCAATATTTTTTTTCCTTCAAGAGTTAGCAGAAGTCTGCTCATACAAGTAATTTATTATTCAATCCCCAGGACAAGGGGAGGCCCTATTGTTTCAAATTTCAATATGTTCTTGTAATTATTTTCTCACCATAGCAAAGGTACCAAGTCAAAGTTACATTCATGGTGGTCATTTCATTATTAAGGATGCCAATTACCATCTCCACAAATTCATACTTGCCTTGAGGCTTCAATCATGGCCATAATTTATTGATCCTTTGGGAGAAAGTTGAGCAAGCTCTTAAGAGTAAAAGCCTCAGAAGCCTTATTATCAATTTCATGTTACTGAGCTCATGGTTGCCTGGACCTTACTGCTTTACAACACAGTTGATGAATTTCTAGGCCTTTTTAAGGTCATCCCCTCTATTACTTTGGCTATAGACTGAATCTTGGACCTACTTTACACTGTGTTCTACTTTAGACAACTTTATCTGGAGGTCTTGGGGATCCTTCAAATCACTTATTGCAGTCTTCATTTGTTACTCCAATCTGAGAACAAACCTGAGTTTAAAGCCTTATGGCTAAAAGTAAAGGGCCCATCAAAAGGAATACCAAAAAATGCAACTTTACATGGCATCAACTTAAGTCATCTAAATCCAGATGAGGCTAGGAAGATAGTTAAGGAAAGCGGGATGATGCTCATTCCTGGGTGGAACCTAAAGATTTTCTTGTTAGATCAGATTAGACAACAACCAGACCCAATGTTTGCTGCAGAATTTGAAAATGATGGACGGTCCACTGGTTCAGGGTACCATCCAACATTGAAGGCACTAGCCCAGTGGGTCAGGGCTCCCAGTACAGAAAGACCTCAACTGCTAATTGGTGTAGAAGAAAGAGGAGGTAATGGTGTTATGATCAAAACCCTGAGGGATACTACAACATATGAGCAGCTACTTACACAATGCACACTGCCATGCTCACCAGGGATGCAGCCAAGCTTCAAGAGAAACAGTTGTAGATGTATATTGAGGAGAGGGTTGAAATGCATGCGAATAATACAAAGGTCTTGGTCCATAATGCTCAATTGACTACAACACTGGAAAGGTTGCAGTCAGGTGCTGCTAAGTATGCAATAACACAAGGAGAACCGTCTTCCAATAATGAAAAGATAGCCAATTTAAAGTCAGAATTATAGGAAGCTAATACAAGACTGGAAGAGAAGTGGAGTTGGTACAAGCAAAGCTAGTGGCCAGAGATAAAGTTAAGACAATGGTCAGGGGAACTCTTTCTCATTTAATAAAAGGTATTACTAATAAGCTTCCTGAAGTTTATTTGTCTTTTACTACTATTTATGAAAGTGTTGAAAATTGTGAGAAGTCCTTGGGGGAGCTCGGGGAGATAAGTCAAGCTATGAAATTGGTACAAAGGGAGATTGGTGGCCTCAAGACTGCAGTCAGATTCACATTAAACATGCTTCAACAAATCAAGGACTTATCTAAGAAATATAATTTGCTGGTATCTGAAGTGCAATACTTAGAAGGGCAAATAGGAATAATGAGGGAGAAAATAGAATATTCAAAGAATTGAAGCATTGGACAATCCCCTCTATTCTAAACAATGAGTCTGCACTAAAGGATTTGGATGAGTGGTCAAAGGAATATGATTGCATTATTGAAGTGGTCAGTAGTAAAATGGGAAATAGTGATGTTCTCAATGAACAAATATATCATGAAGCCATTGATAGGTTCATCTCCACTGAGAGTATATTTGCCAAGTTTATCCATGATATTCGGGTAGTGGTTGATGGAAAATATAAACAATCCAATGAAAGGGTAGCCAACATTAATGCATTTGATTGGCCCGCAGGACTTGCAATCAATTAATGGTTTGTGAAATATTGCCCCCAAGATGAGGTAGGCCCAATTGCAGAGAAAGAAAAGGGACAACAAGAGTAATTATGTTTTTGCATGCAAAGTGTCAAGGTGGAGATGTGAGTCATCTATTTTGAGTAATGATGTGTTGATAATTAGAATGTGTACAGACTGCCTGATGTACTCCTCGTTTTTCTCTTCTTCGTCATCTTTTGCAGCAGCTTGGTGTCGAGTCATTCTACTATTTTGTTCTTGCAAGTGTCTTCAGCATGATGCAGTGTTATTTTATGTGCAAATCATTTTGCAAGCATGGAGGGGTCTTTTCATTTTGTTAAGGATTTCAAAGATGCTTTAGAGCATATTCTATTGTAAGGCAATTATATTTTGACAACTGGTAGCTTGTTTTGCTCCCTGTTTCTATAAAAGGGAATCATGGCAGATTGATTAAGGGTTCTAAAATTTAGGGAAGTTGTGTACTAAGTTTTTATTTTAGTAATAGATTGCAGTCAGGTGTTAATGGAGTCTTGTGTTTGAACTATTTTGTAAATTTTGCATTTGATAAAGATTAATGAAAATCTCACAGTGAAAATGTCTCCTATTATGTTCTCATGTTGTTATATGAGTATTTTTATTCAAAATGGATCAATTCAGCTTCATGAATCCAATTGTGAATGTGTGATTATGTAGTTAAGATTTCCTTTGAGAAAGGAATTAAATTCTTATTACAGATTGTAAGAATAGTTTGAGGGTAATAGTGATATAAGTAAAGCATGATTTGATAGTGATGTGTTGAATACTTAAGCTAGGCTTCAGTTTTTTCAAAGAATAAATGCAGACTTGTGATATTGGTTGAATATCAGACTCTACCCAATGGATAAAGCACTGGTCTAATTTTTGTTAAGTCTCAGCAACCACAATTTTAATAAATCATTATTTCTTTAATGTTTTATAGTTGTTTTAGGATAGTGTGGCACCAAGTCTCAGAAACTAAAAAATGCAAAATAAAAGATATATCAGGAGAGCCAATTCAGATATACATTCTACGTTGTTCTGATTGATCAATCTGAGACAGTATCTGTTAATAGCAACCCAACTCGTAAAGTATTATAGTTCAGCTTAAAGTTGCTAAGGTTAACCCGCCTGGGTTTTACAGAGCCACGAGTGAAGGAGGTAGCTCTTGTTTTCAGGAGGCCTCAAGCAATTGGCCAGCGATCTGAAGTAGTTGATAACAGGAGAAGGCAAAATCCTCAAGATATTTTCAAACATCTGTTGGAAACATCAAGAAGTCAAACTCAACAATGAACATTGCAAAATTCATAAATAAGATGTAGCAAATCCCACCTCCAACTCATCAAGAACCTTGTCTCTCAACTCACGATTATGTGCCATCTTATCAATGCATGCAACAACACATGCCATGACCTCCTCATCGGGCCTAAATGAATCCGAGAAGTAGAATTTTGGGTTCAAGAAATAGGCCAAGGCATGTATTCGCTAGTGGAGTTGGTTTGTCCATCTATGATCAATGATGTGCCGAAGGTTTTCATATTTTATTTTATTTCTGCTAGAGTAATGTGAAATGGCCTATTGGGCCCTATTGATGGCCTCATAAATGAAACCCATTGGAATGCCCTCTCCTTCCACCATACAAAGAGCCCTTACCACATGTTTTGTCACCTAAAAAATTGAAAACAAATTTTAAACTATGACAAAATTAACCCCTCAAAAAAAAGCAGCAAATAGATTTATCCTGTATAAAGTTTACGTTTGTGTTTTTTACTTACCCTACTCAACTCTACATTTTTGTTGAATATTTCATCAAAAACAATATTTACAATCTTCTCGACCTCAACTTTTTTGGAGAATGTAGACTCCATCAAACATCACACAAACATTTGCTTGAGATGAGGAATGGCACCAAGAATGCTTTGCAATGTGAGGAAGTGGCTAGCAAAGCGTGTCACTCTTGTCACATAAGGTCCTTGTCATTTGTCTGTTTTCTCATTAAAGAAAGAACCCAAGTATGGTTGTAGATAAATTTGGTGACATTTTTAGCATCTTCAACCACCATTTTCACCCATCTAATCTTCTCAATGTCCTCTAACAAGTCCAATCAATGTGCAACACAAAGACTCCATGTAATTGTAGGATGCCTCTCCATAAGCATTCTACTTGCAGCTACATATGCAACTGCGTTGTCTGTGATAATCTGGATAACATTCACAACTCCAACCTCTTGGATCACCCCATGTAATAAATTGCACAAAGTCTCAGTGTTTTTGATTTCATGTGAGGCATCAACAGACTTCAAGAATACCAATGCACCATTCGAAGCCACTATGAAGTTGAGGAGATTCCTATTTCGTCCATCTATCCATCCATTCAATAAGATGCTACATCCTTTTCTCCTCCAAAATATTTTTGATCGTCAACCACAAGCTATGTATTTTTTTACGGCTTCCTCTAGCAATGGCCTACTCAAGTCTTTAGTTGTTGGGTTTTAAACCCCTTGCCCGCAATTGTAAATGCATTCACCAAACCTTCCCAATACGGGTTGTTAACTACATTGAAAGGTAAATTATTTTAGTGCCAAAAGTTTGCTACTACCATCCTAGCTTGCTGATGTTTTTCTTTATTCCATCTAATACCTTCGAGTGAAGGTTGTGCTTCTAGAACAAAGTAATTTGGGTCTGATGGAAGCTTGGAGTTCGGCCACCAAGGGGACCCGAAATGGACACATTTAGATTCATCATTGCTGCCATGGCTTCTTTTTTTTTTGCCTTTCTTCTTTTCTCATATCAAACTCAGCAAGAAGGGACTTCATCTCTCTAACCATCTCTGGAGTTGATGCAGGGCATATATCCAAATTTCGTCCAGGTATTTTTGCAATGTGGTATTTTCATTTATTGATTCCACCTATCATCCATTTACCACATTCGTTACAAGTGGCCTCTTCCTTTCTATTTCCCAATATCCCATACTTTCATGCTCTGTCTTTTGATCTACTTGGCCTTGCCCTTGGAGTTGACATTGTTGTTTAAACATGGAAAAAAATCAGTAGGCTTTTGTGAAAAAAACAAGAAAAAAATGATAGTCAATTGCTTGTAAAAAAAAGTATTAAAAAACAAGCTAAAAATACTAAGAAATTAAGTTAGGAAGGGAAATGGAAAAAAATTGTCAACATATCCCCTTCTTTTTTAAGAATTTTTTGATTTTTAATCGATGGAAATGAAAAAAAAAAAGAGAACAAACATCACTTACCTTGCTCTCTTTTGTCACTTTGATCTCGTTTTATCACCTTCTTCAAACCCTACTCACACCTCAGACCTGTTTTGGGCAAAAAGAAATACTCAGAATGAGCAAAAAAAAAATTTGAGTTTTCAAACTATCTGGGCGTCTTCAGCAGTACGCGTGAGTCTCTCAAGGACTCGCAAGTCCCGACTCTAGACTCGCACAAGTCTCAACAACAGTCTCGAGAATCTCTGCCAAGGACTCGTCCAGACTCGGTTTGTGCATCCGCGGCAAATCAACTCGGCAAGCCACGAGATTCACAAAGTGGCGTGACTCTGCGTCAAGTCTGTCGAGTCCTCAAACTATGCCTACAACAATAACCAAGGTTACCACCATCTCAACCAAGAACTCTCTCATGATCTATCATGACAATGCACAAAAGACAAGATCTAATCCAAAGCTATGCCACACTAGCTGTCAAAAAGAAGCATAAATCCTAGCTCAAGCTAATATCCAAACACAAATGACAAATCCAATGATAACAAATAGGGCTTAGAGTATCTACAAAGAATTAATCACCATAGTTGGAATAACAACCACAGCTAATTGCTAACACATCCAACCAACCATACCTCAAACTAAGGTATACTCAAAACAAGTAGACCATATGCCATCAACAAATCCAACCCAATGTAAATCTTGACCACAAGTCCCTATATTTACATTGTCCCGCAAAAAAAAGTCCTCCAAGGTAACAACACATAAACATGCAATAAAAACCTCGAGACCTCAATACTGCAGCATAATGTGAACAGCCAATAAAGGATGCATATACAACCAAGGACTCCTATTGCATCGGTAATGTAAAATCTAAAAACAATCAAAGCATTCAAAAATCCACCAAAAGCACTCACATAGAAGTTGTAATAAATGTTATCAATATCATCTAATATTGAGGAACATCCACAATGAAATGCAAACCTACAAACTAAAACACTGCAACATAACTCCCTCACCATTGGTCTCCATAGCTCTCCCAAGTTCACCACATCATAGAATATAGAGATCAAAGAGCCTACATATTACTACCCAAAAGTTAAAAATAAAATACAAGAAAAAATCACCAGAAACATAGTGATCATAATGGCTCCACATAAACCTCAACTCCAATGTCATCTGAACATGAACCTCCAAGAAAAAACTCAAGACCAAAGAGAAAACTTACTATGGCAAACTGTTCACTAGGAACTAGGAATTCCTATGAATTTCACTCAATTCCCTTCTCGTACTTCTTCAACTCTCTCAACACCATACTTAAAATGCATTAACAATATTCATTTATGCTTTATAAGCCCAAACTAAAGTCCAAGAGTTTCAAGCAATTGAAAAAAAAAGAATTTGA
The DNA here is from genome assembly GCA_018584345.1 of Thuja plicata. Classification (NCBI taxonomy): domain Eukaryota; kingdom Viridiplantae; phylum Streptophyta; class Pinopsida; order Cupressales; family Cupressaceae; genus Thuja; species Thuja plicata. The sequence continues at coordinate 1,887,879 of MU223073.1, read as the reverse complement.
AAAGCCACGGGATGTTTCTTTGTCATGGAACAAAACTGCCTCTTTCTGTAGGGTGTGATTTTGAAACATCCCCAATGATTTCAAACCGCCTCTTTGAGCAGTTTTTTACCCTCCTTTAGATACCCATAACTTTTGCATGTGGACTGAAAACAAGGTGCCATTTTTTTAAACTGCCTAATTTTTTGAGAGGAATTGAGTTTGATGCCATTAAAGGCCTGTTTTTGGACCTGCAACACTAGAGTCCTCTTAGTTGTGTTTACTTTGCCATAAAGTCTCAAATAAACCACATCCATTTTTGGATCACATATATATGATCAAAAGAGGCAACAATCTTGTGCCATGTGCATTAATCTAGGCTGCATTACTTAAGCACTAATGGCATGTCAGTTTGAGAGCTTTACTAAAGATGCTTAATCAATGGTTGACTTTCTTACATTCCAAAAGAAATCCTAGAATTCAAGGAAACCATTCATGAAATGATGATTCAAAAAAGCAATTCCTTATCTCGATTGGATGGTAGGTTGTGGCCTAATTTAAATTTTAAAATGAGCGGCATCTGGGACCTGGGGGGAATCATTGTACTCAACATAAAAGATCTCTGAATTCCCTCAATACAAAAGAGCAGAACGCATAACATAGAGTTATTAGTGGCAAATGTCATGGTCAAAATCCACATAGAAATGCTTAGGTAATTGGATGATGTTCTCACGAAAAGAGATTGATAGTGGACATTATCTCCAGGAGTTGTTGGATCTTTAAGTGTCTTGATTTCTGCAAGCATGCAATGCATCCCTCTTTTGTCTTATCATGAAAATGGGCAGCCCCAAACTTTGTTTATATGGACTGCAAAGGACTTCTCAAAATGGACTATTTTATTCCAGAGTGCTCAATTGGATGATGATCAATAGTAGAGGAACATTGGACGTATGTCAGAACAAGTATTTGTTTGAAGTTCCATGGAGACAAAATATTGGCGAGAGTCTGTTTTCTTTATTTTGAAGATGCAAGATGCAACATCTTCAAATTGGGCAGTCAAATAACTAATGTATTTATGACAAGCACTCGTTGGAAACTTCACTATGCCCAATCTTGATAGAGTTTGTCGACTGAATTTTGAGGCAAGCTTTAAGATTTGTCAAGGTTGTGGCTTGTACTGAAGTGTTTCTGACACTACAGGATCCCCTATAGGATATTTCTATCATGATTGGGCATTGGTTTTCCTGTTCACATTCAACTTCTGATTGATCAAGGACACCATAATTGGCTAACTCTTCTTCCAGGTCATGTGGACACACATCTTATTACCTGAGATTGGACATTAATCCTTGGGCTTGGGGATGTCACTCCTGCAAAGTTTTGTTGAGAATTTGACCTTGGATTTCAAGTCTTGAAATTTATTTGCATATTCATTATCAACCGTTTTGAAACAGGTGTTTGGGTTGAACATAGTAGAGATCATCCCAGTATCCTCTCTATCAATTAGTGCATCTACTATTTCTGCTGAAGTTTGTTACAATGTTTTTTGAATATCCATCTGTCTATTCATGTATGGATCGTCCCCTCTAGATGCTTTAGGTAAGGTGGGAAACAGTTGAGTCTCCTGGTTGAAAATATTGGCCACCTTAGAGGTGAACATGACCCTTCTGTACCCCGCGGTGGTTGGAAGTTCATTTCAACCCCAATCTCATACTAAAGAATCTTCATATGAACATTTAAAGTGGGTTGATGAGAGACCTGAACAGCTGGTGAGTTTGCAGTGGTATTATCTTTCATTCCCAAGAATTTGTTTCTTGCTCTTCCTCAAAAAAATCTAGATTACATATTGAAATTTTTCAGATTCACATTTACAACCCTGTTCAACTGGATAAAAGAGTCAAACGGAGGGTGCTGCTGCTTCTAGTTATTGAAGGTTGTCTAGCATTTCCATTTCAAGGTTTCCTACCATGCCACTTGTTTTATAAAAGACATACACAGGTTGAAAATTTCATGAATACCCCAGTATTTTTTTAAGTTCGTATTTCTTTCTAGAGCATTCAAAGTTTCAGTTGCAGCTGTATGATTAATAATCTCTCATTCTTTTAGAATTGATATTTCTTTCATGAATATCTCCCATTATTGGGTGCAAACTGTGATACCGGATTTGCACCGGCAGGCCCCGGATCGGATGTGGATGCTCTTGAATACAGATCCGCAGCCAGATGCGGTCCGGATGTTGTCCGGATGCACATCCACGATTGTGGATGCGCTCAGATGTGCACCAAGCGCATCCGGAGCGCATAGCGCATCCACATGCGTGGATGTACATCCAGAGACCATCCAAGTGCATTCAGGCCCAATATAAAATTTTTACTCGAAAAACATATTATAAAGTGTTTTTTTATATTTTTTTCCATAAAACCCTAAAATGGCCCTTTATGAAGATCCCCACTACAAGGATGTGGCAGTGAAGCTTTGGGATGTAGCCCCTGAGGGTGCCAACTTGGATGCAACCATTGACGATCTTACTAAACTCCCTGCGGCTGATGATGATGACAACATCCCTACACATGGTGCATCTAGTGTGAGTGGAATTGTTTGGGTTCAAATGATCTTCAACTTGTAGCAGTTGAAAATGAAAATCCAATAGATGATTTTTTTGATAATTCTTTTGATGATTGATGAATCATGAACTACATTTTGTAATTGTAATGATTTTCATTGGAATCGTGAATGTGGACATACATGATATGGCTTATTTGAATATTTTTGAGCTATCAAATGGCATTTAATAATTATGATTGACATTTGGCATTGATCAACGATTAAGTATCATACTATCAAATGATTTAATTCTGTAAATTTCAGTGTTACCCGGGGACGCATCCCCAGTCTAAAACCCCTCATTTCCGGAACGGGGACGTTTCTGGGACAGGAGGACGGCTAGGGGACATCCCCACCCTATCCCCGATTTTCAAAAAATGACAGGGGATGTCCTGGAAACTCAGGGACGTCGCCCAAAATTGGGTGAGGCGGCTGGGGACGCCTTGGAAGTCCCCGGGACGGAACGGCGTCCCCAAGATAGGTTGTATCAGCACTTAAAAAAACACATTTTTCTTTTATAAAACCCTTTCTTTTTAAATTTTAAAGTGGGCCCCTCCTTCCAAGTTTGCTTTATTATGCTTATTACTGTTTGGTGCTTAATTTCTACTACTTGGGGTCCTCTGATTAGTATTTGGCAACATTACATTAAGAATTGTTAAGTTAAAAATGTTGTTAGTCATGCTACACGCTCAGAATCATATAGCAGACTGTTTGTAGGGCTTTGGGAAAGTATGAAAAGTGCATTAAAGATCTGGAACATGCATCTATATGTCATTTTGTGGCAATACATTAGTGCTAGGTTGGTTTTGTGCTGGTTTGGGTCCTTTGTGGAAGATTTGGTAAAAAGTGGAGGTTGCATCAAGGTGTTATCTTGCTGTAACAAACATATATCATGATCGGAATTGTATAGCAAACTTGTTCGTATTAATATCAGTCCACTTACAATGAGCGGGAGGTGTAGTTTTAGGTGAGTAACGCTATAACCCCATTTTAGATCATTGGAAATGTGGTCTAGAGTGAGAAGAGCATTGGGAGACATACTTGATCCACTATCTGTAGCAACCCTTTCTGAAGTCGATGTCAAACCTGCAACAGTCAACTCCAACACAATTTCCAAGGTTTTTCATGTTAGTATTTCTTAGGAATGTTGTTTCATGGACTTGCACTAATGTGCAAATGATTATCTTCCAAAGCAATTGTAATGCTATGCCTATAATGTGTACACCAATAATTAAAAATCAAACTTAAATTATAGTAGTGTGCTTCAATTTGGAAGGTGGGTTACTGTTCTTGTTGCTATTGACAATGAACTCTGAATTATGTTCTTGGGTGTATTTCAATTTTTGTATGTTTTTATTTTAATATTACATGCATATTGACAATGAATTCCGAATTATGCTTTCGTATGAATGTAATGTATATATGCAAATTTCCCCATATTTTTAATTTTTCCCTATATTTATATAGTCGTCCCTTGTCGTCCCTAAACTTGGCAAAAAAATTTCTCGTCCCCGAAACCTGTCCCCTGCCGTCCCCGTCCCGGAAACTCGGGGTAACACTGGTAGATTTCTTTAATTTTATTGTATATATAAACTTATATGATATATATATACATGTACCCAAACCCACATACCCAAATCCCCAAAAAAAATTTCCTGTATATACGAACCAGATACTCATGCCCATATCTGTACCTGTATCTGTACTGGTAACTTAGGGTGCAAATACCAACATGCCTTCGTTAGAAAGGGGGACAGTTTCAGCTACAGGCACATGGTTAAAAATTGTTACTAGAAGTCTTTTTAGAGATTATTTTATTCAGATTTCTTCTAAACCAAGTAGCTCTAAATAAGAATTTTAGAATTTTAATGTAACCCGCAAATTTCAGTACAACCTTTTTAATGAAGTCTCCTTACAATAAAAATATACTTGGTTTATTCTTAGGACTCGGACAATTAAAACATCTTTCCTCCTGCATCTGACATAAATGTTACAATCAATAAAGTGAAATTACTTTTATTTCAAAAAGAAAAGATTGTAAACTGAAAATTAGATTAAAATGTAACAAAATTGAGCAAGAGAAATGTAATTTATCACAAATATAGTTGGTTGAGAGAAACACCTTTGGCATGGAGACAAAAGGGAGAGAGATTGATACCTAATGAAAGGTAAGAATCTCTACTTATAAATTGGCATCTCAACAACAAATATAGGCACATCTAGTCAATGCTCTGACCTATGTTCCACCAAGTTTCCCAAGTAGGGGTGGGGGGTCAAGTTTCAAGAACGGGGGAACCCGGGGCCTAAGTTTGGGACAATGGGAAGATGGTGGTGTTGTGATGTAATCACACATCACCCCAATGCAAATGGGGACCCCTAGTTTTTTGCTTTTTAGGATTTTGTCTAGTGTCTCTGTTTTAGTCTCTGGTCTCTTGTCAGTTCGGAGTTTAGAGTTTTGCCAAGTTCAGGAGTGTCGTCAAAAAATAAAAGAGAGAAAGCATGACCAAATGAGTATTTTGATGCCACAAAGGTGTTCAGAAGGGCCAACGGACGAAGATCGACATTGTTTGAGGTCAATTCTGACAACTATTTTTTAGGGAAAGTTGCATTTTTCTACTTTTTGCTTTTTCGAAAGTTTTGTTTTGGGCATTTTGGGGCCAATCTAGGAACATGCTTTTTGTTTACTTTTTGTTTTGTTCTATTTTTTTAAGTTTCTATTTTGGGAAGGCCAAAAGTTGTGAAATCGTCCAAGTGTAAAATTCTTGTTTCAACTTCAAGTTCGTTAGGGATTTCATGAAAAAAGCATAAAAAAGTGGTGAAAAGTTTTGGATTTCAAAATGAGGAAAAGCATTCAAAATTGTGAAAATTCTTGGAAAATTCTTGTTCTAGTATCAAAATTATCTCGGAAAAGTCAAGAGAAGCTATGGAGAACACTGATGGAAGCGTGTTGATTACAGAATTTTGGCTGTCTGAAAATTTTTAAGATCTTCCAAAATCCAAATTTTCCATTATAATTCCTAGAGATCCGAAACCACTCAAACATCCTGATAGTATTTATATAAAATATAACTTAAAGTATAAGAAACTTAAATGTTATATTTTATATAAAAATTTCGGCCGAAGAGAGAAATTCCTCAAAGTTTGTTCACACATGAAAATTATACAATAAAGGAAATGGATCGACTTAAGGAACTTCTAGAAGAAAACATAAAGAATCAACTTGAAGAGAATTCTAGAAGAAAGCAAGATAAAGGTTGACACATAAGGAAGATTCTAAAACAAAGCCAAGAGATCACCATGAAAGAAAAAAATGAGTCTTTTTAATTAAGCTTCTCCAAAAGAAATCGACCAAGTTCAATAAAGGGCAAGAAAAAAAAACACAAAATAAAGCAAGTTGATCCCCTCTTGATATCATCGTTTCCTATAACTACAATAGCTTAGCATTGTATACATTCACAAGCAGGAAATTGCAGCTCTAGAGTTAGCAATACTTTTCAGATTTCAAAGTAAGGTAGAGATTTTGAGCGATCATGATTATTGATGATCTTTCCTTGGAATTTTCATGTTTGCTGATAAATTTCTATTCAAAATTTTGATTTATTTCAGGACTAGAGGCGATTTTCAGGATTTCTCGAGAGTTTTCAAAGGGTTTTCTAATCTAATTGACAAGTTCTAACAAGTTTATGCGGATTTGAAGGGAATATTCATTATAAATTCACAATTTTAGTCTACAAATTCTCAGAATTGGGGTAGATTCAACGTTTTCATCCTTGCTTTTTCATACTTTTAGTCCTAATTCTTGATTGAAAATTCAAATTTTAAAGGATTGAAGACGAATTTTGGATGTAGGAATGCATAGTGAAATTAGAATAAGATTTAATAAAAATTCCAATTTCATACCCTCTCCTAACTTAGAATTTTTGATCTTTTTAGGAGGTAGATGTCAATACAATGAGAATGCAGTGAAGAAATTTCTCAAACCAAGATAAAGAACGCCTTGAAAACATGAGAAATTTGTCTAAGGCATGGCAAAACCCTTATCAAGGCATGAAGTCCGCTCAAGAATTCATGGAAATTCCTGTTTCTAGATAAAGTCTGCTCATGGAAAATTCTCGTTTCCAAGCCAAGTCCGCCCAGCCTAGAGGATGATTCCAAATTTGGCTAAGCGTTGAAGAAATTCCTTAGTCCAAGAGAAGTCTGATCATGAAGAATGTGAACAATCCTCAAAGCCGAATGAAGTCTACCCATAGAGTGTGTTGGAAATTCCTCAAGTATCATCAAAAGTTCACCATGGAGAGAGAACTTTCAAGGGAAAAAATTGATTAAGTGAAAATTGGTTAAGTCAAGGAAATTCCTTGATCTATAGTGAACTCCGCCTAAGCAGAAGAAAAAATTCCTAATTCAAATCCATGGAAAATTCCTGATTTCATCCTTGAAAGTTGTGTAAAATCCTGATTTCAAAAAAGGAAAGTTGTTGGAAATCCACATACACAAGCAAAGTCTGCCCTCTCATGATGAGAAATTGGTTAAGTATTGACAACCTAGGTAAAGAATGCAAACCAAGAGATGAAATTCACTCTCTGGAGCCAGAGAAAAGTTGGAAAATTGTGAAGTCCAAAGCCACCTGAGGTTGAAATCACCGAGTATCCAAAGAAAATTCCAAGTGGTAAAGAGGATAAGGCCAAGTCTCAAAGGGAAAATGTTAAGTTTATGCATAGTAAAGAAGAGGCATAAGGTTCTAGAGAGAGAAGGGGTGAATTTTGGAGAGAGGATTTTTTAGAGAGTAAAATCACTAAGGAAGCAATAGTGAAAATTGCCTAAGTATGAGAAATTTCCTGAAAAATCAGACCTGAAAGTGCATTTCCAAGGACGGGATGTAGGAGCCCCAATGGTTCTATATCTATTCAGCTAACTCTACTAGATTTTGTTTTTGCAATTTTTGATTTTTTTTTGTATTTTTCCTAATTTTATTTTTTTTGGTACTTTGAAAATATGAAATAATACAATGCATGAATTCAAACTTCCTTTACAAACTAGACCAACAAATTCTTCTTATTGCAATTCAGGAAAATTGAATTATTACAATGATCACAAATGCATTGAAACATGAATTTACTGCAAACTCAAAAACTTGGATATTACTGCAGCTTGTATTGGAGCCCCAAAGTGAAAGACAGCTATGTCTATTGATGGAATTTCTCAGACGCCAAAGTAGAAGTGCATCAAAGAATCACAAAAACCTTCAAAACATGCCCCTACAACCTCCAACTTCACCTTCCTTGCCTCACGTGGCTTCTATATACTCTACGAATGCCTTTATTAATTCCCACGCAGGTCTATAAGGCTATGATTTGCATTATTAGTTGTCTTTCCACCCTCTGCAAACAATCTAAATGTAATTTATTCTATCAACCCCAATTTCATCCACCATTAAGCACATTCATGACCTCTATGATGAAGCCATAGCCAATTGCACAATTCATTGGATCTCTCACCAACTCAAAGTGCTAAAATTGTGAAGAATTCCCAATTCTCCAAGCTGAAACTCTAAAACCCTTGGCAAATACCAGAGACTTCTCAAGGCAAAAATAAGCAAATTCATCAATCCAATAATGTGCTTTGAATTTCTTTCATTTTGATTTTATAATCCCACAAGATGGTTCGAACCATGAAGCTTATTCAAGAAGGCACGCTAATGATTATAATATTTGCTTTTGTTGTCATTTGACTTAGAAGACTCTAAGTCTAGGGCGCCAATAATTAAATGAACATTTAATAGCATTTAATGATAACTTTGGCCCCATTAAGCTTATAAACTTTATAATATCCCTTTAAACACTTGGCGCCAAATTCACTTGCTTTGAGTTGACATTAAAAACATTAATATATTTGCCTTCAAATGTCCTATGTTGACTTTGGATAATGAATAAATAGGCCCCCACATTATCACGTTCAATTAATGCACTTGTAAAGTCAATTGGCCCCATTTAATTAATAACTATATATTATAACTTTTAATAATTAATTATTAATAAAGAATCCTTTATTAATAATTAATACCTTGAGCTTGAGCCAATAAACTCATTCCACTTAATCAACTGATGAACTCTGCTAATTTCAAGTCCAAGTGCATTGCCAAAAATAGCAACATGGGCATAATTGACTTACTATAAATAGTAAGTCCCTGAATGAGAGCTCTGTCAATGATACCAAACCTCAACTCTGCCACCAACCTGTTCAGGAGCCCTACTATAGATAGAAATCTTGACTCTCCTCAAATAAACACTTACTATAAATAGTAAATATGTAAAACTGATCTAGACGAAGGGCAATCTTGAACATCCCTGACCTCTGGAATGGGAATTTGCCTCTGGTTCTGCCAACTGAGACCCCTAACCATCTAACTTAGCCTACAAGGGCCACTAATAGGCTAATCCAAGCCACCAACCATGGTGAGCTAAAAAGGGGAGATTACAGTTCGCCCTTCTTGAAATCGCTTGTCCCAAAGCAATCTCGGAAACAAGTAACATACCAGTCCACCTAGATCTCAAGGGTAGAACCGTTAATGTCGATGTGATCACCCACTAGCTCTTGTAACATCATCACGAGCACAACTGATAGAACCTGCCAAACTAAATCGAATCCAACTGTAGAGGTCACAAGAGTGAACACCTCATAGAGAAGCAACTCGGAAGGCTGACATAGCTTACTTCCCAAAACTACACAAAGTGGTTTGTGATACACATTGTACTCACATCCATTCGTACTGTGGAGATAAGAACATCTTAAGGTGTCTATAACACTACCACTATCTCCATTCCTTGCTAGTCTCTCATGGATGTGTTGACCATCCAACTTGCAGCAACTTATCCCATCTATAACAAATGGCAAATACCCATCCTACAAAGGATGGTACAACCTCGGGACCAATCCACATTGATGCATCATCAAATCCTTTGTGTGGAACAAAAAAGTAGTGATGAGTACCCCCTATGCAATCACGATAAAAAGCTCCCACCTCAGTCAAGCACTGACTATCATAGTTCTAAAAATAGAACCTCTGTCATCTGACTCATCACCAACAACCCCTGCAATGGACGTAGCCAGAGGAGAACCTAGTGCAACATGTGGTTCTCTACTACTTTCAATAAATGCACTCATCCCAACTGTATCAACTACACCTGTAACTGCAATAGATGTAGCTACATCCTCAACCTGCTCACAAACATAATCTGTGGACATAGGAACATGACCAAATGCTGCTATAGGAAACTGAATTGGGTCTGCGGATGGTGAAAACCGTGCCAAGCCCAACTCAAGTGAGTGATCAACATCAACCTCAAAAAGTGGATTGTCATATGACAATGTTGTATTCTTCTCAAACAAAGGATTGTCCACAAAGTAAACCTCGACATTGTGTTGATCCATATTGTAATATGGTGTTGTATCTACATCACTCACCTCATAATCAACAACATGTGCGCTATCGTCATTGCATACATCAACATCCAAGGGCATGCTACTAGGTCCCTCAACAAACGACTCATCTAGTAAGATAGAAGTTGTTGATATGACAATATCTTCACACACTTCTATCAAAGTAGTTGCATGTCCATCCAAAACCCGATCCTAGGACCTATTGCCAAACACCATTCGCCTGCCACTTCGTGAACCAATTCTTCTAGCAAATAAGTCACGAGCTATCCTGTGATATTTCTTCTTTGTTGAGTCATTGCCAGACACCATTCGCCTGCCACTACATGAACCAATTCTTCTAGCAAATAAGTCGCGAGCTATCCTGTGATATTTCTTCTTTGTTGAGCCATGCATACCATATAGTTTTGGATGAAAGTCCATAAAATAGTAGAAAGATAAATCTTTCCTAACCTTTTGAGGAAGAGTGTTATATTCCTCAAACATGCTAAGCATTGCATCCCTCATGACAGTCATTTCATCCTATGGTGTAACCTTCATTTGATTTCCCTGTTTAATTAATCTCCTGATTATTTCCATGACTGAAACAACTGCCATCTGTATGAATATTCTCAATTTTTATTTTTTAAAACCCCTGTGGCTGCATTAAAAAAAACCCAACCCTGCAGGATGGCAGGAAACCACTCTGATACCGCTCCCAACCCTGTAGGAGCCCTGATGGTGCTATATCTGTTCAGCTGGCTCTGCTAGATTTTGTTTTTGCAATTTTTGTATTTTTCCTAGTTTTATGTTTTTTTGGTATTTTGAAAATATGAAATAATACAATGCATGAATTCAAACTTCCTTAACAAACTAGGCACCAACAAATTCTTCTTATTGCAATTCTGGAAAATTGAATTATTACAATGATCACAAATGCATTGAAACATGAATTTATTGCAAACTCAAATACCTAGATATTATTGCAGCTTGTATTGGAGCCCCAAAGTGAAACACAACTATGTCTATTGATGGAATTTCTTAGGCGCCGAAGTAGAAGTGCATCAAAGAAGCACAAAAACCTTCAAAATGTGCCCCTGCAACCTCCAACTTCACCTTCCCTGCCTCACGTGGCTTCTATATACTCTGTGGCTGCCTTTATTTATTCCCACGCAGGTCTATAAGGCTGTGATTTGCATTATTTGTCGTCTTTCCACCCTCTGCAAACAATCTGAATGTAATTAACTCTATCAACCCCAATTTCATCCACCATTAAGCACATTCATGACCTTTGTGTGAAGCCATAGCCAACTGCACAATTCACTGGATCTCTGACCAACTCAAAGTGCTAAAACTATGAAGAATTCCCAATTCTCCAAGCTGAAACTCTAAAACCCTTGGCAAATACCTGAGACTTCTCAAGGCGAAAACAAGCAAATTCATCAATCTAATAATGTGCTTTGATTTTCTTTCATTTTGCTTTTATAATCCCAAAAGATGGTTCGAACCATGAAGCTTATTCAAGAAGGCACGCTAATGATTATAATAATTGCTTTTTTTGTCATTTGACTTAGCAAACTCTAAGTCTTGGGCGTCAATGAATAAATGAACATTTAATAGCATTTACTGATAACTTTGGCCCCATTAAACTTATAAACTTTATAATATCCCTTTAAACACTTGACGCCAAATTCAATTGCTTTGAGTTGGCTTTAAAAACATTAATATATTTGCCTTCCAATGTCCCATGTTGACTTAGGATAATGAATAAATAGGCCCCCACATTATCACGTTCAATTAATGCACCTTATAAAGTCAATTGGCCCCATTTAATTAAAAACTTTATATTATAACTTTTAATAATTAATCATTAATAATTAATACCTTGAGCTTGAACCAATAAACTCATTCCACTTAATCAACTGATGAACTCTGCTAATTCCAAGTCTAGGTGCACTGCCAAAAATAGCAACATAGGCATAATTGCCTTACTATATAAATAGTAAGTCTCTGAATAAGTCAATGATACCAAACCTCAACTCTGCCACCATCTTGTTCAAGAGCTCTTCTATAAATTGAAATCCTAACTCTCATGAAATAGAAACTTACTATAAATAGTAAGTGTGTCAAACTGATCCAAACGAAGGGCAATCCTGAACATCCTTGACCTCTAGAGTGGGAATTTGCCTTTGGTTCTGCCAACTGAGACCCCCTAACCATCTGACTTAACCTACAAGGGCCACTAATAGGCTAATCCAAGCCACCAACCATGGTGAACTAAAAAGGGGAGATTACACGAGACTTCGTCATTTCCAAAATTCACAAGGCCATTTCCAGATTAAAGGTAAGATTAGTGAATTCATTTTAATAAGTTATTGACAACTTTCTCAATATTGTTTTGCAGGTCTAGTGCAAAGTGAGCAATCAAGGGCAGACAAAGATGAAGGAGATGCGACAACCTTGGATTTCCAAGATCAAGATCAAGGGAAGGAATTCAAATGGTATAAGGAAAGATGATATTCACAGACGAGGAAAACAAACACAACTAAGGACTTGATCACCTATGAAGACTTTCAAGACAAGAAGAAGAATGGATGGACAATGGAAGATTTCAAAGACATCTTCCAAATTTCAAAGTTCACACCAAGAAGTCCAAAATCCTGGATCGAAGAACATTCAAAATGGAGAAAATTCCAAGTTCAAGAAGGTTTAAAGATGATACAATTTGGGAATATTTTTCCAAAAATCCCAAATTCCCAAAATTGAAGAAGAATTGTTCAAAGCCAACAAGATAAGAATGCTGCGGTGGCAACCACCTGTTTCCACCAATTAAATAATTTCATGACAAGGCGTCCAAGTTCAATGAGCCTGATCTTTTCTTCCATCAAGATATGGGGTTCTTTCTTCTAGAAGAAAGCTCCATCACATGTTCATTTTTCATTAGTTCTCACTGGATAATCATTGTAAACCCTAATTAGGGTATAGTTGTCTAAATCTTAATCATCGAGCTTAAATTGATCTTGGCCCTTCATTTGTTTTTGAACTCCTATATAAACCCCGCTCCTTTCATTTGCAAAGGGAGACTCAGAGAAATTGTTGCATAAAATACTTCTTAAGTAAATTCATTGTTCAATTGTGGTGAATTTAATATCTTTTGCAAGTTGCATGGTTTCTTGTCTCTCACTTAGAGTAGATTTATTTTTCAGTGAATGAAGGATTTGATGGGAATGTTCATTGTGGAATCAATCTGTTCATACTTTTGATAGTTGGATGATTTTCAACTATTGTGCAAAGTTAGTCTGAACTTGTGATAGAAAATTTAACTTCCATTATTGTATTCATTGTTCGAATGTTGGTGAATATCTGTGATGTGAAAATCCTTAGAATATATTAGAAGATTGCATCATTCTTGTGGAGTTGTTGAATTTGGTGAAACAAGGATAGGTTTTTGATTCCACTTTATGCAGCCTTGCCTCCAGATTTCATTGGATTAGTATAGAATTAGTTTAGAGTTAGAATTATCTTCTCACACCCTCCCTTTTTGCACTTCGTTTTAGAAATCTTTGTAGACGTGCAATAGATAATAAATAAAGTTAGATGGTCGGGTTTGGTTAAAGTATGTTTAATCAATTTCTGTTAGTAGTAATTAGTTGGAAAACGGTTGGTCTTGAACCAACCTTTGGATCTCTAT